>JAYMFT010003586.1:0-29271 GCA_038088735.1 Panulirus argus | reverse complement strand
TAAGATTAGGTGTGTTAGCTACCAAGAATGGAAAGGTCTTGGCTGACAGAGCACACTGTGTGGTGGGCTGACGAAACACACGCGTGCGCTGCTCATACTCACGGAAATTTTGGGCGTCAGCCATATGACTGGCCGCTGTCAGCACCGCCACCAAGACCGCCACCGTCAGCATCCGCGACTTCGTCAGCACTGCAACATACATAATTTCACTGTAGAGGAAGGTCGTCACCTACAAACGTAGTTCACTGCCGTACACAACAGTGATGGAGCAGTGCACTTAGTACTTTGTATAAAACATCAAACTTTGTGCAATATGCCCCCTTATACTATATATGTTTAGCTCCTTATACTATACAAGAATATGATAATATACTTTGCACCTTATACTGTATGATATCATACCTTCAAGCCATATCAACCAGAATACACAAATCAAACGTACAGTTGAATGTCGTAAATCTAAATCATTTTTACATCTGATACTTGAACATACGTCAAGCCTTTTTTTGGATGTTATGGGGTGTAACCCTCGACGTGCC
Source organism: Panulirus argus (assembly GCA_038088735.1). Classification (NCBI taxonomy): domain Eukaryota; kingdom Metazoa; phylum Arthropoda; class Malacostraca; order Decapoda; family Palinuridae; genus Panulirus; species Panulirus argus. Next base: position 28,732 of record JAYMFT010003586.1, on the reverse strand, counting down.
CGACCCTTAAGGGAGAAGTCAGAGGCCAAGGCTACCATACCCAGGTGTATTTCTACGAAAAGCTAAGGTTATACTACAAAGGAATCCAAGGTAATCAAAATATAATCAAGGTAATCAAAATATAATCAAGGTAATCAACAGGAATTTCCTGCTCATTGTAGACATCAAACAGCCCTAAATGAGAGGAAGCTAAAATCACGCTAATTCTTTTCACGAGTGGGTTACAAGCTCCCATTATCATACAATTATTGCGTCCGTGTATAATTACATTTCATATTTTCATTTGTACATTACCGGTTGAACAAATAGCTTATATTGTTCGCTAATTGCTAAACATTAGGGAATGAATTCTGCGACACGTAATTGAAGTTATTAATGGATCAGTTTAGTAGTTAGGTAATGTACGTTGAAATAAAAAATGGTTCTCCCATCGGGAACATAGATTACATGTTTCGCGTGGAAAGCAAAGACGAACATCTGTTAAATGCATGGTAAATTGCACTCAGTTTTCGTAGCCGTATGGGGAAAAAAAGTCAAAAAAGATTGTTTCTTATAAAGTAACGAATTTCTATTAATCTAAGCACTGTTTGAAGGTGGAAAAGGGCGAGAGGAAAGGATTATCAAGACATTACAAAGGAAAAAAATAAATAACCCTCTTTTAAGACTGAAAAACATGGAGGTAAATATGTGATGTGATGAGCGAGGTGATAAATACATTAACGGAATAACTAACGATTATAGCGATGGAAGACTTCAGCAGGAAATGTAGGACTACTCATGGATACACAGTGCTTTAAAACGCCCAAAACAACACTTAAAGACGCCCAAAACAACGCTAAAGACGCCCAAAACAATGATTAAAAACGCCCAAAACAACGCTTAAAAACGCCCAAAACAACGCTTAAAAACGCCCAAAACAACGCTTAAAAACGCCCAAAACAACGCTAAAAAACGCCCAAAACAACGCTAAAAAACGCCCAAAACAACGCCCAAAACAACCGCTCAAAACAAACGCTCAAACGGCCCGAAACAACGGACATCTTCCCTAACAAAGGTAGGATTAGTACAAGGAAACGAAGCGGTGGAACAAATGGCTGTAGAAAACGGGAAGTCTTCAACGACAGATGCAAGAACGCTAAAGTAAAACACCGCGCTTCGTTTACGAGGCTATAACGCATCCCTTAGCAAACCGAAGGCAAGATCATACATGAAGCCAGTTTCATAGCTATGGTACCTCGTATGGACGTCTGGTTCAGATAAAACTAGTAAATCCTAAATAAAGAAATCTACGCCCACTGCCACGTCGCTGCTTGCAGAGCTGAAAACCCCACTCCTCGCCAGAGGCAAATTTCTTACATTTGTCCAACGCCTCGCATTTTGTCAGCTCGGTTGGAAGCGGCAGCCGTGTCCACCTGACACCCTCATCGCCTGCGCCACGATAGTGTCAAATAAAGTCTGGGGTGCAGGAGAAGGAGGGGAAGGGCGGGGGGGGCGGGGGGAGGAACAAAATGGGGGGAAATATCAGGAAAGTCTTTATATAACTGGCAGGGGAGAGAGCATCTCGACTGCGATGCCCTGTTGTAGCTGCTGGAACGAAGGGCATAGAATCTTGCAACCGAGCCTGGGTAGATGTTATTTAACAGGACTGTGAGGACAATGTGAAAGCTCCTCGACCCACTGGCTATTTTCTAAGAGACTACGTGGAGGCTCCTCGACCCACTGGCTATTTTCTGAGAGACTATGTGAAGGCTCCTCGACCCACTGGCTGTTTTCTGAGAGACTATGTGAAGGCTCCTCGACCCACTGGCTATTTTCTGAGAGACTATGTAAAGGTTCCTCGACCCACTGGCTATTTTCTGAGAGACTATGCGAAGGCTCCTCGACCCATTGGCTATTTTCTCAGACTATGTGAAGGCTCCTCGACCCACTGGCTATTTTCTAAGAGACTACGTGGAGGCTCCTCGACTCACTGGCTATTTTCTGAGAGACTATGTGAAGGCTCCTCGACCCACTGGCTATTTTCTCAGACACTATGTGAAGGCTCCTCGACCCACTAGCTATTTTCTAAAAGACAATGTGAAGGCTCTTCGACCCACTGGCTATTTTCTCAGACTATGTGAAGGCTCCACACCCCACTGGCTATTTTATGAGAGACTATGTGGAGGCTCCTCGACCCATTGGCTGTTTTCTGAGAGACTATGTGAAGGCTCCTCGACCCACTGGCTATTTTCTGAGAGACTATGCGAAGGCTCCACAACCCACTGGCTATTTTCTGAGAGACTATGTGAAGGCTCCTCGACTCACTGGCTATTTTCTCGGAGAAAACGAGTAATAGTTACCAGCGTGGAAGGATAAGGACTTTCTAAAGAACATTGAGAAATTACAAACTCTTCGAAAGTTCCTTTTTTCTATGTCCAAAATATCTTGCGAACTTTGGCGAGCACTGCAAAGACTCGGCCGCAGGTTCAGACGAGTCTAAGTGCGGATGGTAAGGTAGTCTAAAAGCAGTGTATATGTCACAATGTCCTCGCTCAACCCAAGAGAAAATCTAAGATTTTTAAACGCCGTGTGACACCCTCTCTTTCCACAGGAGGAAGTTAGTGTGTAGCCCGAATCCTCCTTGAGATGTTGATTTGCAAAGCTGAAGAAATCTAAGAAATCTATTTTTATGGACTCGGGAACTGGAAATAAGAAGGAACGTGTGATACTTTATTAAATAATTCACACTATTCTTTTGCACTAACCTGCAGATTATTCTTTATTCCTAGGAATAAGGGGAGTAAGACTACCCCAGAGTATCTCGAGCGTGTCGTTAACAGGCGACTTAACAAGGGAAGGAGCCGGGGGAGGGGGAGAAATGGAAACCCCTTTCTCTCGCGTATTTTGACTTGCAAAAGACAGGAGGAGGAGGAGAAAAGAGCCAGGCGAAAACTTTGAGTCAAAAGCTCAGGCTACGGCGTCTTTAGGTGGAAGGCTGTAAACAGAATGGAAAGGAGAGAGAGAGAGAGAGAGAGAGAGAGAGAGAGGGATGGGTGAGAGTGCTTATGTACCTGGAAGTGAGGGTAGTGAAGACGAAAGTATATTTTGAAAGGATATGTGTGTGTATCGGCGGTTCCTTTAGGAGGTATTGAATGCTGGTTATAACTAGGGAACGTGGGGTACCTGGTGTGGAGTTGTGTGTCTAGAGGGAGATTGTGTGGTCAGGAATACATGGTTTAGAAAAAAGGATGCACAGTATATATGCACAAGTATACGTGGGTGAGTGGAGCTGGAGGTCAAAGGGCATTATTGGATTACATGGGCTGGTCGACAAGCTTATAAAGAAGAGAGGTTGTTGGATGTGAACGTGCCGAGAAGGGCAGCAAGTGGAAAGTCTGACCATCCCTTGGTGGCGGCAAGTGTCAAAGGTACTACTGGTGGGTTCAGAAAGAGAGCAAATGACGTGCAATTGAAGGGAACTGAGAAAGAGAACAAGCTGAGGGAGGTGGCCTGTGTGCAAGGAAGACATTTCCAAGACTGGCTGAAGATTAGAGTAAAAGAAACTAGGAAGTGTTAGAAATTTAAGAGATGCGTTGCCTCAATTTTCGGGTGAGGTGTGTGGCAGGAGAAAGATGGGTTCTGGAAATATATGAATGGCTAACGAATGGTAGAATGAGAAAGTTAAATCGCTAGTGAGCGAGGTAGGAGGATGTGTTTGGACGGTACCCACGGGGATGGAGTGTGAGTGACTGGGAAGAATACAAGAGCAAGAGGGCATCAAAGAGAAAGCTCCTAGAATTAAAATAAAAGGCAAATAAGGGTTGGGAGTGAGGGAGTATCGAGGAACTTCGAAGGTAAATAAGAAAATGGCTTGTAGAAATATGAATAGTGTGAGAATAATAATATATATTGAGACTGTGAGAGTAGATAGGAAAGTAGTAAAAGGCGAAGTAGAAGCGAGAGTTGGAGTATGTATTGCAAAGGACTTTATTGCCTCAGTTGACAGGCAGGCAGACGTGAGGTGGTGTGACCGGCAGGTTGTGAAAGTCTTGCGTTAAATGTATTGGGGCAAATTGGCAGGAGTGGATGGGATTGCAGTAGTGTTTCTCAGGAGTGACAAAATTGTTTGTTTTTCTATTAGACAGGCTGCATGACGTTTGTTCAAGGTGAGGTGCCAGAGGACTTGAAGAAAATGGATGTTTAGTGCCCTTGTTTGACTGCAAAGAAAACAAATCGGTGTGTTCGAACTACTGAGGTACAAGTCTGTTGAGTCCACCTCAAGTTATGTGAAGATTAGCGAATCGCATGGTGGAGGAATGCACACTTCTGTATGGTGCAGGTAATGCGGCTTCGAGATCGGTAGGTGATATATGTGTGGACGAAGTGTTTGCTTAGAAAAAATTGCGCACAAAATACTTGGAGAAAAAGAACTTTTCTACGGGGTTTATGGATCGGAAATAAGCGCATGATAGGGTTGAGTGAGACCCTGAGGTTAGGTGTTCCTAACATATAACGAAAGGAGTTTTCACTTGCGAATGTGCGAGTAGGAAGAAAGGAGGGCGAGTGGCTTCCAATGAGGGTGGGTCCGCGTCAGTGAAGAGCGATGTCACCATGGCTGTTTAATCTGTCTGTGGACTAGGTGGCGAGAGAATTAAGCGCGGGGGTGTTGGAATGATGGCTGGGTCTACGTCATCGTTGAGGGTTCTTGGAAAGCGGGTCTGCTGCTGTTTGCACATGGTGCTGTTGGATGAACCTAGAAATGCGCACGAATGGTAGTAGAGTTAATGAAAACAAAATTAACGTAATGAAGTATAACATGAGAGAGAGAAAGGTTGGCATGAGTGTAAATATATAGAAGAAGAGCGGTTTGAATAACGGAGTGAGCAATAAATGTTCCTCCTCCCTCGTCGCTTGGGTGTAGCAGCAATACAGCTGATGGAACTATGAGAGCTGAAGAGAGTCATGGGATGGAAGATAAAGCTAAGGGCTCTGCGTTCTGAGGACCATATGGAAGGAAATAGTGTCTAAGGGAAAGCGAAATGCGTCTAAAAGTAATTCCTCGACAATGATGCACGGTTGCAAAGTCTTTGGCCTCGAATGTAAAGTATAGGAAAAGGGTGGATGGGTTGGAAATAAAATGCGGGAGGACGATATGTAGTGTAAGAGACTGGTCACTTAAGGAGTGACAGTGCCAGAGATAAGTGTGGTAGGCAAGTGTAGTCCGACTGGGTAGGCAGACCTGTGCTCAGAATAAATGAAAAGCCATAAAAATGTCTGAAGAGAAAGAGGCAAGGGAAGGAAACGAAAAAAAGGAGGGGAAGACGGTGGAAAAAGTTTCGAAGCATTGGGGTCTGACCATTCAGGTGGGCGACAGGGGTGCATAGGTTACAAAGAACTGGATCGATGTGGTATATGGGGGATGACGTACTATCGCTGGGGCCAGGGCAGAACAAAACAGCTAGACTAAGGAGCAGCCTCTTGGCCCTAGTCTGAGGATGTTAAGCTTTAGTCTCGGTGCATTATACATGATAGCCAGAGTTTTTTTTGTGTGTGCAAACGAGGCAATTGTCCCTCTGTTTTAAATGCAAACTAGCTACAGCGAGAAGGGAGACTGGGTGCAAGAAAAATCTTTCTCCTCATCTTACTTTAGCAGCAGATCTTCCAAAGTTGTCCCCTGCCTACGTTACCAGATGAGGCGTTACCTGACTACGTTACCAGATGGGGCGTTACCAAACTACGTTGCCAGATGGGGCGTTACCTGACTACGTTGCCAGATGGGGCGTTACCTGACTACGTTACCAGATCAGGCGTTACCTGACTACGTTACCAGATGGGGCGTTACCTGACTACGTTGCCAGATGGGGCGTTACCTGACTACGTTACCAGATGGGGCGTTACCTGTCCACGTTACCAGATGGGGCGTTACCTGACTACGTTACCAGATGGGGCGTTACCTGACTACGTTACCAGATGGGGCGTTACCTGACTACGTTACCAGATGGAGAGTTACCTACCTACGTTATCATATGCAACGTTACCCACCTACGTTACCAGATGGAGCGTTACCTACCTTCGTTACCAGATGGAGCGTTACCCACCTACGTTACCAGATGGAGCGCTACCTACCTACACTGGCCTATGTCAGCAGGGTTGTGAGGAAGATGAAAGTAGTAGACTACATTCTCTCATCACAAGTCTACGTTCTGAATGGGAGGAACACAGGCAAGTCCAGAGTCAACTCACCTCCTTTAGAAATCTTTTAAGAGGAGCAGCTTTACATCCTCGTCGAGTTCCCAGTTTGCGACGACCTATCGTGAATTTCTTTTCCATGATCCTTCATGGCCTATTTTCTCTTAAGTCGCAACAAGGACTGACAGTAGGATAGCGTAATCGAAACGACAGAAGGAAAATAGTGGCAGGGAGAACTCTCGTTCGCCATACGTCTTGAAAAGGTACAAGATTAAGAGCAGTATAGAATCATGTGACGAACGGGGGGACACAGACGGGGTACACAGACGGGGGACACAATGATGATGAACCTCTCACCACACTCCTTCCTCAAAGGACTGCTCCCCACAGAGCCGCTGCAGGTAGATCATTATTCACGTCCCAACGGCAGAAGCAGCAACAGCCAACTCTGTCAAGAGCCCCCGACCGTGTCCCGCTGATGGAACACATCGTCACATCTCATTACAAGCAAAGACCAGACGCACCGCCGAGGAAATTCACTCTGTCGTTTACCGCCTCGCTGACTTACGAAGGCGTATTGCGAAATTACAAACGGGAACAGGCCATTTGATTCCTTTGAGGCTCTTATAACAGAAGCTTTGTGATAAATGCAGTCCGTGCAAGCTTCCATAACGGAGGCGCAAATACAGTCAGTTCTGGAACCGAAGCGAAGTATGTATTGCAAATTCTATTCACAAACGTATCTATCGTGTTGCTTTTATCGACTCCTCTTGGGTAAATCAGTCTCTGTTCACCCCACTGAAGAAGAAAGAAAAGGACTCTGCCCCATTCGACGTGAGAGGCGTGTTCACTAGTTTACATCTATTACTGAAAATGGAATTAGACTGATCTATTGTCGGTCTGTCTCATGGATATACCTGGATCAAGACTGTAATAGCCTTTGATAAATTTACTTTTCTAGATCTGATTAGCTAAGAATGTATAGAGGGCTTTAATGGGATTTGATCATTCAGTCCCGAGAATCCTCTAGGTAGGGCACCGTTGTATTCTATCTATAATATCTTTCTTCTGCAGCAGGAGGACTACAGGTGAACACTATTTGAGGTGGGGACGCGCCACGGAAATTGTTCAAAGCGAGGATTTTTAACCTGAGTTCGAATGCCCCGAGTGTCAGGCCAAAGATTATTTTTCTTTCCTCAATTTTACCTTTTCAAAATATTGTTATCTTGGCTTCAGGGCATCAGGGAGTACTACCCCTTTTCCCCTTCATTTACGTCATGTAGCGCCGCCTATATGCGAAACTTGGCACTTGCCTAACAAAATTTGCCAGCCGCATCCATCAGCACATCTCTCTCAATCAACTGGAAGTTTTAGAGACTTCAGCAGTTAGTGTTCCAGCCTCACTTCCCATCCTAGAGTAGTCAGTGAATTACGATATCAGAACTATGTTCATCATCAACATTAATCTATATACCAGAAAGAGTACTGGAACCAGGACTGAGCCCTGCGGTAAAACACCTGTTGCGTCCAACCATTTTGAGGCCTCGCAATTAATCACTTTATATCTAATTAATCACTTTATATCTAATCAACCAATTCTCTCACCAGCAAAGTACAACGTCATCCGAATTGCGACAACTGTTGCTAGGAATTTGTGATGAGGGACTTTACCAAATGCTCTCTGCAAATCTAAATGGAATCAACTTTTTCGTTTCCATTCTGAAAGTCGATCAGTTCGCATAAAAATCAAGTGGATTTACCATGCTGAGAATAGTTAGCTAATAGGTGGTCCTATAAATACTTAGTCTAATCTCGAACGATTGCTAACTACTGACCTTAAGCTAACTGGGTGGTAATTTCCCAGCAGGTGGGGGGGTTTATCTTTCCTAAATATTTAGATATTGGAAAATCATCCAGTTTTATAGGTCTTTCCCTGTAGCAAGAGAATTGCTGAAAGCGGTAGTTAATGGCGAAGTTCACTCTGTTTTCGCTTTCCTTTTTCCCTGTTATAACTTTCCACTTTCACTTCGTTCTATTAAATATTGATGTATATCATGATCATGTATTCCGCTGCAAAAATCGTATAATCCCTTAGTAACTGGGGGAGCGCCGGAGTTAGTAAACTAATCCTTCTGTTTTTTTCTTACGAACCTGACCTTTGTAAAATATAAAAATGGAGAATATGTATTTTCAACAACAACCACATTTTAAGGTAAATGATTATGATTGAATACAAGAAAGACAATCAGTTTTCTTTGTCAGTGCTGAATGCATTGCACTCTAGAATTCCACATTAGTCGTGGAAGTCTCTTAAATAGATCAGCCAAGATACAGAGAAGTTGAATCATAATTTTTCTCCCAAGGTACAATTCTCAACTCTGGAACTTCGTCTCGTATCTAAATCGATTCTCGCGAAGCGTTCCAGCCCGGGATCCAATGTCGGAATTTGGGCTAGAAGGTGAACGCTCTACCGACCATGCTACCGTGGTGGGGGCAGAGAGAGAGAGAGAGAACTTCGTCTCGTATACTCAGTGAAATACTTAAAATGACATTTTCAGATACTAAAGACAGCTACCACCACTCTCGACCACCAACAAGAAAGAAAGAAAATATGCCGAGGGACCATTCGCTCGTTTCTGATGGTAGCGATCGACTGTGCGAAAAGGGTAGGAATGAATTAGTGGTTTCAGAACAGCTCCTGAGCATGGTAGGGTGCTGGGGACAGGTACAAATGAAAGCCTTTAGAGGACTGGGTTTGAGGAGGACAGTACACCCGACGCAGACAGAACCGAGCTGGGTAACGAGAAGCGAGCACGTCATAGTCTGACATCAGTATCTCTGTACGAGTCTGAGACTATAGTGTAAATCTATTCAGTCACCAGCGAGTCCTCCTGTAACGGAGAACTGACTTCACAAATCCTCGAAAGGACCGAATGGTCTGTTGCCGTTCGATTTCCTTTTGCATTCCTTCGTATTTGTATGAAACCAAAGACCACAATGGGGCCTGATTTCGAGACGAAAGGAGGAGCCTCATGTGGTTTATGTCCACATGAAACAGAACGAAAGGATATGCGTGCGATATTGGAAAACTATTTAACAACTAAAAGGTTCATCTCGGAAGAGAGAACAGCAGGTGTTACTTCGTCAGGAGGACAAGCCATCAGCACCCTCAAGCACAAGACTCGACCGAAGGAAAGCTATTAGGTAATTGCACCCCTAAGTCACTGCTGTCCGCCAACCAACAGTTCTCAAAGAGAGAGATTTTTTAAGAATTCAGGGACACACACACACACACACACAGGGTGTTCCAGAAAGCGAAAATATACCTCGTCATTACCAAAAGCAAAATCCTATACGCTCTTAAATAACCCCCCCCCGAGGAGATTCCAGGAACTCTCCCGTGTCGAAAGTGGGCCCCATTTTCTGGAAGAGCGCTTGAGGCCAGTGGCGCGAGGAGTTATACTTGTGAAACATCACTGCCTCGCACACACACACACACAAAGAGTTCATCCATTCGTGAGAAAAGATATTGATATACAGCGCCACACACACACACACAACAACACACACTTGCCAATGCGCCTCAAACGTTTGATATACGTATATAAGTGTGTGTGTGTGTGTGTGTGTGTGTGTGTGTGTGTGTGTGTGTGTGTGCGCGCGCGCGCGCGCGCGCGAGATAGGAACAAAACAGATAGACGGGAAAGTCCTGAAACACTGTGACACCCTTTGATAAATGCCCAGAGAAACAAATAGATAAAACGACACCGGCAAAGCTATCTACACCATTTATCCCTACCGCAACACTTCATCACCGGGGGGTGCCCCCACTATCAAGCATGGCTGCCCGGAAAATGGAAAAAAATAACACCTCCCCCCCTACCAACACAGCCACCAAATGAAGTTAACAAGCTCTCCTGTTAGCCTCCCGCTCGTCAAGAGAGAGACACAAGAGCGTTGGAAACAGCAGCCAGCGAATGGCTGGAGCCTAGTACCCAGAACGAGAGGGACGCTTAAATGGGATTTTAGATTCACAGGGACAATGAAGAAACAATCGATAGATGGACGCTAGTGTTGGGAGAGATTTCGTAAATAGATGGGATTAGTCAAAGTCGCTTTTGTTATTTCCATAACACGTCTGGGGGATTAGCAGAGGTGATTGTTACGTTCACTATAACCTCGTCTGGGACTAACGAGAGTGGAGTTAGAGAAGTCATCCTTGGACAGAAGTGAAAAATCAAGTTTAAAGAATAACTCCTTTCGTTGTAATAGGAGTCCACTGACGTCAAACGTAGCAAGGAGCTGTTGGCATCAAGCTACACAACGTAATTTTCCCGCCTCAAGTCGAATTCCTCGCGCGGGGGTAAGGCAGTGGACGGCAGTGCAAACTGAGTTCGAGTTCTTGGAGCTGTCTGGAGATCGGAGTCGGACGCTAGCGACCACGGAGAATGGGATGATGCCATCTCTTTGGACGCGTCGTTTTCGCCGCTCACTACTGCCACCCCGGAAATGCTTAGCTCGAGAAAAAGACAACTGGTTTTGATCTTCTATGCATCTAATCATGAATAAAAGCATTTTTTTTTCTCATACTCTCGATTAGCTAATCCAGTACACGTATTTTGTTTTTCTGTAACGAAAGGCTCTATGTATGAATGAAAGAATAGTTTCATATATTCGAATTTTATATACATTCGCATACAAGAAATTAGAGCTAACTTTATTTGCATCGAGAAGGAAGCAAAAAAAAAATACTCATTGAGAAGGTACAAGCTATTCCCCAATGTCTCGTATTATTACTTCAAAGCGCATATGATACTGCGAGACATAAATCTCTCCTAGATCTGTACATAAACTGGTGTTCTTCGACCTAACGAGTCTGGCGTGGTAGCTACGCATGAAGATAATGACACTCAATTATGCTATTAGGAAATTTAAAACCCTGACTCGACATGACCTTGTACGTACTTAAGCACAATGGTTTGTACTCTTTTTTTTAATGTTAGCCGAGACGGCACGGGCAGCTGAGGCCCTAATCAAGGCCATATATACACCCTAGCCTGAGCTAGGTACCTATTTTATCGACCTAAGGATGAACAGCTAGATTGACCGTTTTGCACAGAGCATTCCAGTAAAGAATTTGTAAAATTACATACGTTTTAAACTCACATCTGACATACAACTATACGTTATCTATCAATAGTTTAGGATACAATCAAATGTATCAGTCACTGACTACCACGTAATGGTATAGTCATAGAAGTGTGGATGCTCAGTCTGTAGAACGCGTCATGCAACAAGTTTTCTTTGGACTAGCTAAAGTCCTGAAGGGATAACTTCTATATTAGCTGTAACTTCCCTATCCTTGTCTACGTATTTTTCGTCCACTTCACGATCAAAATATATATATTTTTCCCATACAAGAACAGAAAAATATACCGAAGCTTCCTTTGAGGCAGAATTTTTCTTGTGGTTTTTATAATCTCGCACACCACTGCGGACAAATTAGTACATAATGTGATTATAGAAATATTAAAGCCAAGCCTTTAGCTACAGTTTAATGTTAGGTTCTCAGCGTCCAACCCGTGTAAATCCTGGTATCTATGCTGTCTTAATCCTCCACATTTTTAAAGATATATCTGGCTAAGTTAATTGTGTTAATCTAGTTAATTCTGTTGCATATATACATTTTGAGTTTGAATATTCGGCACGGTTAGCCATCGTAATGTTCTGACGACGTATAAAAGCGCTTCGGAGCCTTGACGTAGTTATGAACAGCGGCAAATATATTAATCGAGTTTATCCAGCCCCTCTCTCCCCCGACCCGATTTAATTACGATTTTCAAAATTCATCTCGCGTTACTGAAATATATAGAACGGAGGGAGGAATATATATAGAGGGAGTAATATATAGGAAGAGGGAGAAGCGTTGGCCCATGTCTCAGGACAACAGCCCCCATCGTAATTATGCACGAATCTAGCTTTTCCCAACAGTTCCCCCCAGCGGTTAGCGTTCCTGACCGTGACGCATGCATTCACGGGCCGCCCGCCCGCCCAGCTGGGTCGAGCATGGCATAGGATCGAATCCTGGCTGCTGCGGCAGTCGGTCCACAGTCAGCCAAGCTGTTCATCCACCCCGCCGACCGAGTCCTCCTACTTGACATTGCCTCATACTCCAATGCTTTACCCATACGACCTAATAGTCTGTTGGATAAATGTATTATATGAACTTGATACATTACTGGTATTCTTAGTTTCAGTATATGTGTATATTTATGTGTACAGATATGTACGAGCGTGAGAGAGGTGCTGAAAGGGTGTGGCCTTAAAAAAAGAGTGCTGGATGCAAAGGTACCATGGGAGATTGAATGAAAAATGACAACATGAGTGCATGTAAAACACGGGAATGGGAGAAGAGAGATTTTGGTGAGCAGTGCTGACATGGGCGGGTGAAGTGTGTTGCATGCGGAAAGTGGGATGTATGAGAAAGCATAGTGTGTGGTGGGATAAAGGACGTTAAAGCGTTAGCAAGCGAGAAAAGAGAAGTATGGACTGTATATTCGTATATAGGGAAGGAGCGCGTGTGACTGGGAGAAGTACAAGAGAAAACAGGAGGAGGTAGAGAAGGTACAAGAGACGAAATAAGATGGCAAACGAATATAGATCAAGTATTTGTAGACCTCGGAGAAAATCTTGTGGAAGGAACTGAACAGTGTTGGAAGAACAAGGGAGTGACAGTGGAGGAAGCAGATGACACAGTCAAAGACGAGGTGAAAAGAATATTGAGCGAGTTTCTTGAACTTGAATGTGTGGAAGAACAGGGCGTTGGGAACAAGTTGGCACGCAAATTGATAAAGTCCTGGAGAGTTGTATGAGAACAGAGAAGCTCATGAAAGCCTGGAGTAACATGAAGTGTGGCACGGCGGCTGGAGTGGTTAGAAACGTAGCAGAGTCTTTCAAGAAATGTGATTGATAGTGTTGTCGATTGGCTACTCAGGATATTCATCGTTTGTATGGCGCATGGTGAGGTAACCGAGGACTGGCAGAAAGCATTTCTAGTATTATTTAAGGCCAAGGGAACATAAGCCTCGAACTGCAAAGGGGTATAACGTGTATGGGAGAATGGTAACAAGATGGCACGTACAGAACATTTGACAAAGAAGTTTTGTGGTTACAAGAAAGGTAGAGGATTTATGAATCAAGCGTTTCGTCTCGAGAAAAAAAATGTTGCGAGAAATACTTGAATGAAAAGTGTAAATTTGAATTTGGAGGAATGGGAGAAAGTGGAGTGATTTAGGCACGGGGAGGTGGACATGACAGCAGATGGAATGATAGGCTATGAAGTCAGTCAGAAGGCGAGAGAGAGGAGGGGCTAAGGTCCTTCGTGTACTGACAAGTGTGTGTGTGTGTGTGTGTTGAAGGAGAGGCAGGTATCCCTTAAGGCAAAGGTGGGTATGCTTGAAGGTATAGCAATGTTTACATTGCAATATGGAAACTATAATCTCTAGCCTTGGACGCAAAGGAAAGGAGTAAAGCATGTACGAGAAATAGATGATGATTGCGAGTGGTTCCGAGTGAAGGTGGGTCTGTAGCAGGGGTGTTTAATGTCACCATGGCTGTTTGATCTATATACGGGTGGGGTGGTGAGGGAGGTAAACGAGTCTTGGAAAGGGTCGCTGCCCTACAGACTTTAAGAGGTGGAATGTGTAGGAGGCGAGTCAGCTACTGTTTGCAGTGTAAATACGAGAGAAACTGCAGAAATTGGTTTCAGGGATTGGGGGGAGTTCATGAAAGGACAAAGTTGAAAGTGAACGCGGGTAAAAGCAAGATTGTTGAATTCAGCAGTAAAGAGAGATAGGTCGGTTTGGGGTGCGAATTTGAATGTATAGAACCTGGAGGAAGTGGGGTGGTGTGGGTTTAGATACCTGGGAGTGGATATGGGAGATGATTGAGCCACAGGGGGAGCGAAGGGGGCTAAGTTCTGGGCGCTTTGAGCAATGTGCGCGAGATGAGATCGGAATGTTTAACGGTATAGTAGTTCCGATGGTGTTTTATGGATGAGAGGCGTGGACCCTAAATCAACAGGAACGGAAATGAGATGCTTGAGAACGAAATGTTGCGTGATGAAGGGAAAAGACAAGGTACAAGGATGAAGTGAAAGGTGCTTAGAATCATCGGGGCCGAGCATGCAGTGGGGTGTGAGGCGTGCGCGGGAAAAAGCGAAATGAAGCGATGTGATATACAGGAGGCGACGTGACGTCAGTGGTCTGAACCAAGGCCTGTAAACACGGATAGGAGATGCCACGAAAAGCATGAGGGGCTTTTTGTGGAATAGTGGGCCTCTGGTTTCGGTGCATTATACATGACAACTAAAAAGTGGACACAAGAGAATGAGGCAGTTCTTCGTCTGTGTGTGTGTGTGTGTGTGTGTGTGTGTGTGTGTGTGTGTGTGTGTGTGTGTGTGTGCCTTAAAAAGGTATGGTAATGCAAACAACAGTCGGGAACCTAGGATTACGAATTTTAGCAAAAGTCTCCATATATTAGAATCCCGACTGAGGCTAACAGTGTCGATCGACTCACACACACACACAACAGTAACTCTTACAATGAACGGCGAACTGAACAGCTAACTGTGCCATGCCAATCATGTGTTTCGATTGTCAGGCATCGGACGGTCACCACAGATGACTGACACAATGTCAGCATCTCCTGACATCGGGATCTCTCTCTCCCGGTCCATCTTAATTCCCCGGCTGACATGAGGCTGATGTGGTCGGTGCTGCCGCTCCCTTGATGAATTAGGCCTATCAAGGAGTAGGGGGAGGCACACACACAGACACACACACACACACACACACACACACACACACACGGTATAATACCCGGGTCGCTGGAGTCCCGTGTTAATTGAAACAATAGTCTGTTTCCAGAGACTCATTAGCCTGGATCAATAGTCACTATTTGGTGGGGCTGAATACCAAAAATCTATTGTGAAATTGCCCTTTCATTATAAATTGCCATATACGTTTGACGAGAGAGTATGATAATATATGGTACATATTTGGTCTGAAGGCTAACAATATTTTAACCACAATCACCATAAATGCGATCGCTTGCGTTGCCTAAAATTCCCGTACCTCAAAGTTTGGTTCCTTTTAGGAGTATAATGATCGAAAAGGGACTACTTAAAATGTTCCTGGAGTCTTACTTAATTCGTCTGTCACACTGTCACTTCATTTCCCCTAAATTGCTATATTTAGGGCATTATCTACGACGCGTCTGTTCATGGCGACTACAATAAAGGGGTGCGAGCTGCAAAGTGGAAATCCTCCCCACCTGTATTCACGCTTTCTAAAAGTTTTTGGAACTGAAAGAGCCAAGCAAATATATATCCTCGAAGGCTCGGTTGTTCGTCTGTTCCTGACGCTACCTCGCCAAGGTTAGAAAGGGCGACTGGGGTCGGTTAGCTGTCTAACCCCGGGACACCTTCAGTAAGGCCCACGTAGCTTTCGGTGGCTGCGCTCCAAGCGGGAGGAGGGTAATGTGGGCTCCTTTGAAGCGGGATAGTCCTCTACCACACCTCAGTAGCATACGTACCGATTCCCCCTAACCCAACATACACTAAACTTAAAAAAGGAATTTTTGGTTCCAATTCATGAAACCCTTCTCTTTTTTTAAAGTAATAATCCTTAAATTGAACAAAGCATTTTCTATGATCGAGACGGCACGGGTATGTAAATGCCATAATCACGCCCATGTTATTTATGCTTTATATAAAATGTACATTTGCTGGATGTGGAGAGGGAGCTGTGGTTTCGGTGCATTACACATGACAGCTAGAGACTAAGTGTGAGCGGATGTAGCCTTTCCTTTCCTTCGCCTGTTCCTGGCGCTACCTCGCTAACTATGGAAACAGTGATCAAGTAAATAAAGAAGAGATATATATCTTTTATAGCTAGAAAATTGATCTTTGGAAAACAGTATCTTATAATAGACCGAACAGTTGATAAAAACATTTAATTCAGTCAAGTTTTGGAGCGTACTTCCCTTGTAATGAGACGAAACAAACTCATACATTGCAACAGGAGACCCAGTTATGCACACGAAATGACTAAAAACAACAAACAATGAATGGTATTCGTAATGCTTAAAAAAAATTCAATGTTGCAGCACAGAAATCCTCATATAAACCTTGCACGTAACCCAAACAAATTAAGAAAACTGAACGACAGTGATGAAATCCTATTAGGATCTCGCTTTTACTTGATCTAGCATATTAAAGACAACTTTCTCTCGCACCACAGAGAAGTTTGAAGAAGTGCCGTTGCTCGCTGAAGAGGCGGTATCCCTAAATGTCAACAGAGGGAATCCGTTACTTGAGAGCTCTCGCCAGTGGCGTGATCCGCGCGCATGCGCTGAACTCCGACCACCAGACTCGAACAGACTCGGTTGTATCGCCACTCGCTCCAAGATCACAGGGCGATCAATAATAGTTTTTGTACTTTATCCCGAGTTACGTTCATTATAATAAGAGGCTGCTAGATCCATTTTGAACGAGTGCAGTTGAACTAAGTGTAATCTATACACTAGGACGGTATTTAACGACTAGAAAACTGCTTTGAAATCTACACGCGTAGCTCGAAACCTTACCCATATTCTGGAGTACGTATCCACAAAATATGAAGCCTCACTTCATGAAAATGTCGTCAATTTAGAACTTAAATTTTTATTTTGTTATTCTGTAAGGCAAAAGGTTCTGGTACCCGCAATTGATCCCGAAGTAACTTCAACATTATCTGAGGCTGCTGGGTCGCCTATCTATATTAAGTGTAGTGAAGTTATCTATGAGGTTGGTGTGGCCCACAAATGGCACACAGAGCCAACGTGCCTTAGATCAATTCACAGCTAAATTCTGAGGTACCTACATCCCAGTTTTGGGGTTCTTGGTCCTACATGAAGATGAAGAGAGTCTGAACTGTGAGAGATGGTCTTTATTGACCTTCAAGATCTGAATCTAGTACTCCTGGATCGTTTTTGATACCAAGATACCTTCAGGACAATTCTGAGGCTACTAGGTCGCCTATTTCAAATGTGAGCAGTGAATAAAGTAATAAACAAAGCATTTTGGTGGCCTTCTGTGGTACCTACACAAAGGACCTGGGGTCTCTGGTTCCTACATGAAGCTGTAACGAGTGAAACTTGAGAGGTGGTCTCTGCCAGCCTCTTAAGGCCGTGGTCTGATACCCTTTTCATCTCTAATCCTGAGGTCCACTAGTTATAACCTATGGGTACAGTGATGCTTAATTTGAACAGATGCAGTGAAGGAATCGTATTCTACAAGGTCAGGGTGGAGTTTCGTAGCCTGAAAACAGGGTTTTGATTTCAATAAGCGTGACCTGATAAATTGGTCTAAAATCTGAAGTATCCTACATCCAAGATTGGGGGATTTCTAAGTGCTTATAGGCTGGTCTAGGAAAACGTTTGGGATTACCCATCACACCATCTTCAGCATCCCGAGCACAGTGTCGAGGTACGACTCTTCTAAAACACGACGATGGAACGACTTTATCTTGTGGTCGTAGACATATATATACCAGATGGTTCCACCATGCTTCCCCTAGTGTCAATATGGGACCCGAAACGCATGAACGAAGCAAGGTTCATACCTCAAGGCTTCTTGCATCTTACCAGTCCTTCTGCTTACCTCAATAACCATTACCGTATCTGTATTTCCTTCATTTCCCATTTCCTAATTACATCACTAATCAACTTCTGTACTTGCACGAACGTACAGAATGATTACTTTCTGATTACGTTATCGAAGTCTCGTTTATGCTTCGAGACGACTGTGTCCGCCTTTCAAGTGGGGACTCGACACTTGGGCTAATTAACGTCTCTCTCTCTCTCTCTCTCTCTCTCTCTCTCTCTCTCTGTTGTTGGCAGAGTCAACATCAGTTCCTCGCCTCCTCCCTGTATAACCACCATGGGACAATTAACCAGCTCATTTGACTCCATAAGGAGGCAGCATCTCATCCTTAATGACACCCATCCTTCCGAAAAAATTTTTTTTATACATATTGAACCCGATTAAAAAAGTGTTTTATCGTCTTAAAACCGCGCTACTGGGGTGATGCATCACTCTGGCTCACACTACACTGGGCGTTCAAGATATCCAGCGAACGTGATAACGACGACACGGGTCCCTGGTGATGTGGGGTCGTGAGAGAGAGCCCCCCCCCGAGACGCGCTTCGGAGAAGACCATCACCACCACCACCACTCCAGAAGCCTTGACATGCATGCGCGGTACACGCCAGGTACTTGGAAGGGAGAGGCCACCCTCCCTCATCTCTAGACATGGTGGTACCACGGTACGCCCAGAACGGTACCTCCCCCTGGGACGCAGTGAGAGAGAGAGAGTCGTGATCTGTGCTGCTGTACGTGACAATATCACCAATGGTTGTGAGCCAGTAATGGTACCCACCTGACAACTCACTAGTTAGCAACACATCATATAATCAGCACTATCAAGCACAAACCTGCCCATCACTATAAAATCCACGAGTATACCCATCACTATAAAGACATATACTCATATATCAGTGGCTTTCCCAATTATCATTACTCAGTATATCTATGACTATAGCCTCGAGTATACTCACAGCAATAAACGAGAAAATTCTGTCATAACGTTAGATATACCCAAAAGTATAACCTCACCACTGTTGCATATTCGAGTAATCATCACTGTAGCCATTCACGGGCCGCCCAGCCGCCCAGCTGGGTCGAGCATGGCATAGATTCCAATCCTAATTTGTGACAGTCGGTCCACAGTCAACCCAGCTGTTCATCCACCCTTAGGGGTTGGTCGATAAAATGGGTGTCTGGCTCAGGCTAGGGTATGTATATATAGCGTTAATGGGATGGCCCTAATTAGGGCCTCAGCTAACAAGAAATAATGTCGAAATGAAAAACTCAAAATATTCACCGAATTCCCGTAGAGATATATATATAATCCCAGATTGTAAAATAAGGAAATTTGCATCACCTTTAAACATCACACAAGTTAAAACTAACAATACGTGCAACAATGAGTAAATATGAATACGATTTACTGTGCGTTAGATACAAATATCTATATATATGTAGCCTATGCATATGTACGGTTCTTTGTCAAATACCACAGGACAGATGAGTATATATATATATATATATATATATATATATATATATATATATATATGCAGTTTATCGTTAGATGTCACATGGTTAGATGCACGCGCGTCCAGTCCACCGTGTTAGACAAGCCACAAGATAAAAATCTACGTCCGTGCGGACCACTGTTAGATACCGCATGCGGTTGACTGTGTCAAGACAAGCCGCATGATAAATTCACATCCGCGCGGACCACTCGGGCTTGGTAGATCCCACACATCACACAAGAAGCCAGCCGGACATGCAACTCCAAAACTCTGTACTACAAACTGTAACTTACTCCTTGTGTCCGTCTGTCTCTCGTCTGTCTCTCTCTCTCTCGGGTCAGAAGCTGTGGTACGGAGAGACTTCCCCCTCTTTCTGCTGCTGTTGCTGGTTCTGCTATGCCGCCTCTGTGCCGCCTTGTGCGACGTTGTGGTGGTGGTGGTGGTGGTGGAGAAAGAGGAGCTTGTTAAGAGCGTAGTGCCCTCCGCTTCACTCCCCGTGAGGATGTTGCAATACATGAGTGAGTGAGGGAGGGAGGAGGGAAGGGAGTGAGGGAGGGAGGGGTGTCGGTAGCCGAAACAGAGTCCGTCTCTTTAAGCGCACCTCACCGTAGGGCATCCGACGGAGTGTCGTCAATAATCAAAGCTTAGCGATTAATCATGATTACTCAAATGCTTACTTCTGTTGATATTACTCTCTTCCTTTCAGTTTCCTACCGAGTTGTCTTGTGGATCAAGGTCTGTGTGTGTGCGTGTGTGTGTGTGTGTGTCCGTGACGACCACAAGTTGCTTGGAGACGCGGGCGTCGCCCAATCAAAAGACGCGTCGAGGAGGAGGAACTACACGCCCTTGGCCAAGGCTGACTCAGGGTTGATTAATCAACCACTTTAATCCGCGAGAACCAACCACGACCGAGACACGCACACACACACACACACACACACACACACACACACACACAAACTCGAACGCTTAGAATAAATACCCACAGACCTGACAACACAGTTTCCGCTTCACAAGTGAAAAAAAAAACTGCACTGTTGGTTTGTCTGTCCCAAGGTCAGCATGATATGCTGCACCGTGAGGGGCAGCATACCCCTCTATGGTTTCGAGGGACGATATACCTCTATTCATAATCGGATTCAGCATATTCGCGAGTAGTATTTGGGTCTCCTTAAGGTTAAGGATCTAGTAAAATTCACCCTCATTAATGCTTTCATCATTTATATGATGTCTAGCTTATTACAGCATTATGCCGCTTGTTCCTCCGAGACTGTTAGTTCCGCCCACTGTTCCCAGACTGGTAGATCTACCTTCTGACTGGTAGTTCTGATCCACTCTTACCCTCAACTGTGTGACTGTAACCTCAGACTATCTACTTTAACTGGTAGTTCTATCCACTACTTTGACATGACTGGTTCTGTCTGCTACTCCTCTTGACTGGCTCTTCTATATCCACCACTCTCTGACTGGCATACCATAATTTTTTTTTTTATTTTAAACGAATAGAATTTCTTCAAAAAATGTTCGGTTAGTTTAAATCTAAGCTGCCCTGTTTCTTACGCCATTATAATCAACCTTCTTCGGACACTGCCAGCTCCTCAATTGGGATGGGTCATCACATCCAACCCAAACCCGACCAGACCAGACCAGACCCGACCCGACCAGCTCACCGGTGCGTACCCTTACGACCTGTGCTAAAAGGTTTTTACAATGAAAGAATGGAGAAAGAGGCGAGTGAAACAAAAACGATCCTTGAACGATTTTCCGATTTGCATAAATACGAGACGCGTACATCTCCCTTTATGTACTATATATATATATATATATATATAAACAAATTTTGAATTATATCCAAATCATAATTTTCCACACAGCCATTAACAAACTTTTTCTTAATTAACGACGACATTATTGCAAAAAAAAGGGTGATTTTTCCCCCCCAACCCAAATTAGGATCACAAATATTCATTACGTGCATTTTATGCAAAAAAATTTACAGGATTTATGCACGAGCGAATTTTTGCGAAGTAATTTCCCTATCAGAGCGCTGCCTGACATTTCAAAAATTTCAGAATGGAGAGAATTTGAAAGAAAAAGAGACTTCCCCCTCTGTCGCATGTCCGCCACTCTAAGGCTCCACACGACTTCGGGAGGTCGTTTGATAGCCACTTGGATGTGATGGGACGACCCTTGACTCGTAAATCCGAGTCGATTCCTAGTTCTTCCCCTTAGACGTGTTTGCCTTCGGATGACAATACAAAACTATTCCATTACTATGGTGCTTCTCTAGACATTGTGTCAGCTTGTCAAGTTAAGCCTGTCAAGCTTACCACTTCATTCATACAACAGTGACTGACTGTCAACCGATACTAACTGATGGTTACCCATCAGTGACTGTGTCGAGTTCTCTGACAGTTACTGAAGGTCACACGACTGCGCCACATAGCAAGGACTGACTGAAGGTCTCCTTAAACAGTGACTGACTGACTGTTACCCAACAGTGACTGACTGAAGGTCTCAAACGGTGACTGAAGGCTATGCAACTGTGACTGACGGCTACCCATCAGTGACTGAAAAGGCCTCAAACAGTGATTAAAAGGTCAAGCATGTGACTGAAGATTATCTAGCAGTGACATTGACAAGGTCTCGTTAAACAGTGACAGTCACCTAGCAGTTACTGACTGAAGGTCTCAGACTGTGACTGACTCATTTGGCAGTGAGTGACTGACAGTCACGGAGCAAGAACCACCAGTAACACACATCAGTGGTAAATGGACGATACAGTAGAGAGAGAGAGAGAGAGAGAGAGAGAGAGAGAGAGTCTTGCGCCAGTAGCAGGTGTTCGAGTAGCAGCGACTGATAGCCAGGCAGTCAGTCAGTCAGTGACTGATCATGTTTTCAGGCGATCCACACCTATCCACACGGCAACCCCTTGGACAGAGTTCTGTCCAACTCAACACAAGGCAGAGACCGAATCAGGCACAAGAGACTTGAGTCAAAGCATCCGCAACTCGACAGAGCCAAGCAGGAGCGACTAGGAAGCGGTAGAAGGTCATTGTAGACGACTCGAGTCATCGTAGATGACTTAAGTCATCGTCGAGTTTATCATGTACAGCGGCCTCATCTCGCTGCCTCAGCCCATGGGAACGCTAGACTACGAAATAGCAGAAAAAGGAGAAAATTTGTTTTCACACACGCACATCTCCGGAGGTGACAGCTGAGGAAGCCCAGTGGGTTCGAAGTGTGGCAGGAGTGGGAGAGTCCCAGGCCCTGACCCACAGAGTAGCTGACAACAACGGGTCGAGTGACAAACGCTGGGTCCCCCCACCCATCTAATCGGAGACCTAATTAGGGGGCCTCTTTAGGTCACTTGAGGCGATAACGGAGCTTATATGAATACATGACGACAGCATTGTGTGTGACGAGGCTCGAGCACTCAGGCAATGAAGGACAAATGGCTGGGCTGGACTGTGGGTACTGTCTGGGGTGAACAATGAAGCACAAAGAACAGTCTGTAGCTACCCCAGAGGGCGAGAGAGAGAGAGGAAGTCTGTGAACGCTGCCAGTAGTGATACTGAGAGGTGTGTGTCTTCAGCTCCTGCTGCAGCTGTGTGGCACATTGCCTTGGGTGGGTGGGTGGGGGGAGGAGAAGGTGTCTCTATGTACCCTACAGAGGCTGTTGCATGTCCTAAAATCTCTCTAGAATTTTAAGAGGTTCACTTTCCCCCCAATCGACCAACAGAAAGAAAACAGTAAGGCTCCGTTTTCTTCGAAGGATCGGTGAACTCGGCTGCAAAGAGACGATGACTGAACTCAGTTCAAGAACTCCCAGAAGCGATCTAAAACCCCTGTAGCAATAGGACGCCTGTCGTGAGGCATCAGCCACCTGATTTATGGGGTCAGAAACAGATGAGGTACGAAAGGAATCACACGCAAGAAACAAGGCAGCAGAGATATACTAATGTGGCTCGGGTCTACAGAAGGTACGTGACATAACGAAGCGTGTGGGACATCCTAGGGAGATGCCTCAAAGTAAACAGTTACGAAGATTTGCTCTCTTTCTGACCTGCAGTTAAGAGACAGAAATTCCTGTACTTGAGAGACTCGCGGTATGCATCACCCTAAACTTGCTTTGTATAAGTCGGTTGTATTATCTCAACTGAGCGCTTGATTTAGTAAATTTCTTCCGATCCACGGGGAAATGAAACACGATAAGTTCCCAAGTGCACTTTCGTGTAATGATCACATCATTAGGGGAGATCCAAGAGAGAGAAATATGACAGTCAGTTGGTATACACGCCAGAAACGTAGCTAGGACACCATTTTGATAAACAATGGCTACCCGGATGAAGCTCATGTGCGTTCAAGTCTGACAACATAGCGTATCATAAAATTTATCATGTGGACAAAAAAGAGAACTATTTACAAATTTTATGTACAGTAAAGCTATCCAGTTTGTATAGACCTTCACTAATATTAATGTTACAGTTCATTGTTAATTTAATAATAGAAGATTCAATTATATTTCGTGATAAAGGAGTCAGAGTTAATAACTGAAATGGCATTACTCCAGTCAGTACAATGATCATAATTTCTAACATGATTAAACAAGGCATTTGATTGTTGTCCTGTTCTCATACTATATTTATGTTGCTTAAGTCTAACAGAAAGATCCTTACCAGTCTGTCCAACATAAAACATATCACAGTTTTCACATGGTACTTTGTAAACACATCCTGCAAAACTTTTAGGTGAGTTCCTAAGATATTTATAGTATTGCTGTAGCTGAAGGCAACATTTACATTAAAGGATTTAAGCAACATGGGAAGAAGCAATACTTGGCAAGCTGCTGCGTCACATAATTATTGTGTGGCCATCGGCAACTCAAGGATGTGCTGTTTTGATACCTGCTTCTTTCCCTACACGTCGAAGCTTTGGAACTCTTTACCTTTTCATGTCTTTCCCAATAACTATGACTTGGCTCATTTCAAGACAGGTCTCACTTTCTCAAAAATCCATAAATACTTTCCCTGTCTTTTTTCCCGTTTCTTAATTCTCTTTATTTGTCAATTAGGGCCCGGCCTTTTGTGGACTTTTGTCCGTGACTGGAGCCTTCTACATAAAAAGAAAAAAAAAAATATTACTAAAACGGAGAACTTAAAGGTTCTTTTTGTCAAGGGGAGGTTTGGGTTTAACTCTATAAAATGATTTCTTTGCCAACTTAAGGGTAACTTAAAAGTGGATCCAATAGAATATCTCTTCTCAAACTCATCAATAAATTCTGGACTGCATATACGTAATGCCCTAAGAAGCATAGACTGGAATGATGATTT
Organism: Panulirus argus; assembly: GCA_038088735.1. Taxonomy (NCBI): domain Eukaryota; kingdom Metazoa; phylum Arthropoda; class Malacostraca; order Decapoda; family Palinuridae; genus Panulirus; species Panulirus argus. Next base: position 4,034 of record JAYMFT010003586.1, on the reverse strand, counting down.
AACTGTCACGTTGAGCTGAGTGATAATGGATATAATGAGCACACTAATGCCCTAAGAAGCATGGACTGGAATGATAATTTAACTCTGTCATGTTGAGCTAAATAATAATGGATATATGAGCACACATTGGTAGGTTGTCTATATATATGCTAAACTTAAACATGTTTCCTTCCCTATGGATCATGGAATCTAAAAATGGTAATATACCATTATGTTACACTTCTGCAGTAAAGTTGATGAATGTTACTAAATTGTTAAGTAAAGGGAGGAATGTTTGTAAATTTTTATTTGTTGGCCAAACACAAAGAACATCATGTACATACCTAAACTAAATTGCATTTGGGGGTAAGATATCCTTTAGTAAATGTTTTAAAAAATTCCAAGTAAAGATTACTTAATACTGGTGAAAGAAGGTTACCCATTGCCATACCAAACTTCTGGGCATAATATTTTCCATTAAACTGAAATACCCAATCTTTCGTACAAAATTTTATCAATTTAATAATAACAGACTTTGAAACAGGTAAATGAATTTTATCCAAAACATCAGCTAAATATTCTAAGAGGTCATCAACTGGAACGTTTGTGAATTGAGATGAAACATCAAAACTAACCAGTTTGAAATCAAAATCAACATTGATATCATTAAGTTTGTTAACTAAATCTACATTGTTCATGATATTAGAAATTGATATCATACCCACTAATGGGCTTTGTAGAGAAACTAACCACTTTGAAAGTTTACATGTGATGGAGCCCACTGAATTCACTATGGGTCTTGCTGGAAAATTTGGTTTATGTATTTTGTTAGTCCATACATACATGGCAATGAAGGGGACAAAAATGAAAAACTTTTGATGAGAGAATCAATATCTTTCAATAACCTCTTCAGTTCTATATTAAAATGGGAATTAACTGCTACTAAAAGATTCTTACTGAGTTTATACTGAGGTTAATTTTTGTTTTATCCTCACTTAACAGATCATTCATTTTGGATAAATGAATACTTTTGATCATTATTACAACTGTGTTAGCCTTATCTGCTTTAGTAACATGTATATTATTTTTTTTTTCAAATTATTAATAGCTCTTATAAACTTTTTAGGGCAATTAGGATCCACTGGTTTTGACAGACTGGCCTATACTAAGCCTTTCTAAATGTTGATATCATCATTAGATAATGTACTGTACTTTTCTTATTTACAGAAGGACTTTGTGATTTCCACGCAGTTGGTTTCCTTATTTGTGCACACAAAACAATCCATAGCCTTCCAAGCAGTTGGTTTCCTTATTTGTGCTCACAAAACAATCCATAGCCTTCCAAGCAGTTGGTTTCCTTATTTGTGCACACAAAACAATCAATCCATAGCCTAGGACCGACAACGTGATTTCCACGCAGTTGGTTTCCTTATTTGTGCACAAAACAATCCATAGCAGTAGTCCAACATACGGTTCTTCCATTGTGTCGGTATAGCTATTTGAAAGGCAGGTTTCTTCTCTTTTGAAATGCAAAAGGCCTCATCCATTTCAATCTTCTTTAGTTCAATGTGTTTCTTAAGAATGAAATTTTGAAAATCAACTGGTTGACCAGACAACTGGAACAGTCATTGGGGTAGGATAGATCTTGGCATCACTTGTTCATCAAGGTATCTCCTAAGGAGTCCAAATCGTAATTTCTGATTATGGGCCTTGATTAACGATTTGGAGAAAGCAGTAACAAAGGGGGAGAGTCTAGGACAGCTTGTAGAAAAGTAATAGAAGAGCCGTGAGATATCCATGTATGAAAAAGATCACAATTGAGCGCGTGGTCTAGTTGATTCCTTCTGATCCACGGGGAACTGAAACACGATAAATTCCTAGGTGCACTTTGCGTTTAATCACATCTCTCTTGTATCTCCCCTGATGATGTGATCATTATGCGAAAGTGCACATTAACATCTTCCAGGAATCCCGGTAAGCCACATCTCGCTCTGTTACAAAAGGTGTCTCATTAAAATGCGCAAGGCTCATCTCCTTGTAAGAATAACGAGCCAATATGTTTACAAGAGACTCTGACAACTTCAATTCCAACAAGGCACTTGTGGGGCACCTGTCAGCACCAGTCAGAGTCATGTTGTGCACCAGATAAGTACTGAGGAGAACCTTAGCAGTGTGTGGATGGAAACAGTGAGCAGTACCAAGAGTGTGGTCTCTGGTCTTTTCATTAGAGCACAGAGAATTTGTAGCCCCCAACATTTGAACCACGTGATTAATGTTGTCAGATGCCAGCTTAAGCAATTAGGTTATCCAAAATTGGTTTCTTTGCAAATCTCTCAACTCTGCGAAGTCAAGTTTATATAAAGTTAACTCTGCTATAAAAGATAACTTTCGTAACGCAACTCTACCATACTATCGATCCACTTCGGCTTTATTGTCCAATTCCATACCTACTGAGAGTGATACTTTAAATGTAACTTTTATTTATCCTAATAATATTGGTAGGGATTTAGTCATTGTCTACCAAAGACTGTCCTTAGATGATAATCCTTAGATGATAAACCTGGAGTTTTTAAGACATCCTGTAAGAAATATAGAGATATATATATATATATATATATATATATATATATATATATATATATATATATATATATATATAAAATCTTTCCCACTGATGTTACAGACTGTTACAGACTTAGGGTACCAGTACGTATTGCAGAGACAAGCAAGCTAACTGAAGTTTTACATAAGATTTTGCATCAGTAACCCTTGCATTTTGTAATGGGAACTGTTCTTCGTGTAAACATTGGCCTAGCAAAGTACAGTTATCCCATTCTCTTTTTTCCAGGCAGAGTCCTTACTGGGGGTATATCTTACTAAGGATGAAAAGGCTTTCATAAGCTTTATGAAAGAGAATGCGAAATCCAGCGAGAAAGATGCCATGGCTACCTTTGCGGCCTTTGAGGAATGGAGTGCAGTCTACTTATAGTGGAATGATGAAGGTAAAGGCAGGAGAAAATAGCTGCTCAAAGAAGATTAATATATGTGGATATCTTTCTCTTTGATTTATCAATTTAAGACATCTTTACTTCAATCACAAGAAGCAGTGAAGTACATGACTAATATGTAAGTGAAGGGTGAATTTACATAAAAATGATCACTCTACCCCTGTCATGTGTTTTGAGTAAACACTCATTGTTTTATGGCATTTCATTGTCATGTAATGTGTTTCTGCTCAGGGCCACCAAGACTGTTGGTGGACCCTTGGTTAGGGTGTGAATCACGGTCGAACTCCATGATAGAAATGCAGTCAATGAGTAAGTTGACTGGCGTCGTTTGGCGTCTCCTATGGAGATAACAGGAGGGATATTATTCCTGTTGTTTCCTTATTGTAAGATGAACCTCATTCTATTTCTCTCCGTGTGTCCATAAGGGTGTTTGGGAGATCACAACAGCTTTTGCTTCCTGCTGGAAATGTAAGTAATATTAAGGTACGGCTGTTTTCTATATACGACACTTCACCGACATAGGTGACACGCCCTGTCCACGTACAGACCAACCTGACTAGAAGGATGTGTAACCAGTTTATGCTCCCTTAGGTGAACTTTTACCATCAAAGACTAAGAAGAGCAGCTACTCATTACTATGCTGTGCGGCAGGAATTACAGTATATTGTTTGCTTTGAAGTGTTAAAGTGCATTAACCAAATTTCCTTTACACTTGTAAATTATAATGTTTTAGTTATTACCAGCAGGTGTTTGGATGCAAGCCACATTACTTCTACCACTGTTATTAGATTTAGATACTAAATGTAAATATATTTTCGACCTTTCCTTAGCCTATAGGAAAGTGAGTAGTCACAGTATGCTTGGCAGTACATTGGCCCAGTTGGGTCATTAATGTGCTCATTAAGGGGTTTTACTTAAACCATGGCTTATGGGCCCCCATGGTAATATTAACAGATCATCACCACTGTCAACTAACGGTGAGTTATCTTTTCTTTATTTTTCTTACACACACACATATATATAGATATATATATATATATATAGATA
>JAYMFT010003575.1:0-17252 GCA_038088735.1 Panulirus argus | reverse complement strand
TCTCTCTCTCTCTCTCTCTCTCTCTCTCTCTCTCTCTCTCTCTCTCTCTCTCTCTCGTGTGTGTGTGTGTGTGTCTGTACACATACGAAGGTACTATCGTTCATAGCCACTTATATATGTCGCTGGTGTTAGAATTATTTTCTTAACATCGCTTGGGCTCCCTTTCCTCGAATCAAGGGGCGTGGCATGCATTACAGGTTGGGCCTGTGCCCATTTATACATTACAGGTTGAACCCATGCCTATATACACATTATAGAATGGACTGATCCCCATTTATGCAGTACAGGTTGGGCTGATGCCCATTTATACATTGCAGTGTGGGCCGGTGCCCATTTATATACATGGAGTGTAGAGCTTTATGCTGGGAAGGTAAAGGAGGGTAGGTTTAGGGCCTTCTTTTCTAAGGTTATGAGTGGAGCTAAGTAATAGCAACGTGAATTAAAGCTAGATGAGTAAAGAGCCGTTGGTGAGTAATAGCCTGCCGTGGACCTGGAGAGACTCGTAGCAAGAGGGAGAAGGAGGGAAAGGGAGGGAGGGAGGGAGTCTGTTTGAGTCAGGAGAGTGAGTGATAGCGCCTGTTTGATTCCCCAGTCCCAACTTTGAGAGACGGAACATTCCCCTCCCCCTTTTATGGGCTTTCCGTCTGCAATAAAAAACGGGAATTGTCATGGAGATAAGGGAAAACGGGTTCCCGTGATAGATACCATATTTTCTTTTATCTTAATTGACGTCTCTGGCCTTTGGTTTGGTCAGGTGTTCAGTGATCACTGAGAGGATTTGGTTTGGGTGTCTTACTGGATGTGGCTGCAGGAGACATGGACGCTTCCTTTATAGTTATATGCTGGCGTGACACACACACACACACACACACACACACACACACACAATACTCGCGCACCAGGAAAACCTTTTGCCGTAATTCATCCAAACTCCCCCCCCCCCTCCACCCCAAGATGCTGTGAAGATGTGTCTGGCGTGAAGACGGCGTGGATGGCGGTGGCTAGCCAGGGGTGACGAAGAGGCTTTGAGGAGAGGAGGATCCTGGGTTCTCGCCTCCCCGTCTTACGGCGTGGTTAGGGGAGGGGACGGCCTGTTTCCTCCCCCCACCCCACACCCTCCCTCCCCCTTTTCTATTCATGTGCGGGACAGGGGAGAGAGAGGACGTATCTCCCCTCTTGTGTAGGGAGAGAAGGGAGGAAAGAGGCCATATCTCCCCTCTCGTGTACAGATCTCTCGCGTGGTGTAGAAGCTGGGGAAGGGAGGGGAGGGAAGGGGAGGGGACGGACGGGACGTGTCTACGCAATCATGTTGTAGGGAAGGAGGTGAAGACGTGTCTCCCCTCACATGGTGTAGGGAGAGAAAGGATTCGCTTCCCTCACTCCTGGTGTGCGGGGAGAGGATCTCTCTCTCGCATCCTTCCCCTCCCTCCCTTCCCCCCACCTTCCTCCCTCCTCTTTGTCCCGGTGTAATGGAATGGGGAGAAAACGTAGGTATACAGGGGGAGAAATGTGTCTCACTTTTCGTGGTATATACAGAAGGAGGGGGGAGAGGAATTCTTCCCCCTTTCTTGTGTGTTCCACACACATGGGCTGACAGATGGCGCTCATTTGATACATACGAACTATATATATATATATATGATATCTGCCCTTAGTTAGAATATTACAATTTCTGAATATTTTTGCTCTTGTTGGAGGGAAGTGTTGTTAGTGAGGGCTGTGTTCAAGCAGTCAGTCTTATGCGACATAAGATACTGGTCCTTCTCCATTCCTCCCAAGAAGTCTTAAGATAGTGGGAATTACCTGGACATGCAGTCGGCTCTTGCGAATATACGCCTCTTGGATGTATGTGTCGTGCGTTTACCTAAACACCGTAATGTATGCCAGTAGTTTTTTACTCTTCGTTTTTCCTTTTTTGCTGAAAGGTTTGAGTAGTACCGTTGCTTAAAAATAGCAGCCGCACGGGTGATGGTGTTGGTGGTGGTGGTGGAGGTGGTTGTAGCTGCGTTATAAGCAGTGATGATGGAGCGGAGGTGGTTGGTTGTAGAGGTGGAGATGGTGAAGATGATGGCGGTAGGCCACTGGTGGTGATGGTTGTGATTGCGCTGGTTGTGGGTGGTTTTCAGATGTTCTGGTTGTAACAGGTGTTGTGATGAGAGTGGCGATCGGTTTTTTATGACGGAGGTGCATTGTGGAAGACAGACTTCACTAATGTGCTTATCCAAAGCGTTGAAGTATCCAACCCCACGTTGATCCTAAGCTCGTTTGTGTTTAATTGACTAGTACCTGTTATGGCTCCTCGTTTATGTAAGTCCTTAACTGTGTATTTGCAGCCGAATGGCTTCTTGAATTCAGTAAACCGTTCGTAATAAAAAATGTTTATTTAGCCTTAGTTTAGAAATTACATCATGTAGTCTACCAATTTGTTACTTTCTCATTCTTTCTCAAGTTTCCCTTGACACATCTCATTGTGATGGAATGTGGTTGCACCGGCGTCTGATGTTTGCTTGCAGGTTTTCCTTGTGCTTGTACTGTGCCCTTCGCAAAATATGATGTTTGGCTGTATTTGTTAACTCATTCATTTCTGTATTTATTCTCTTGTACTTGCATTTTATCACATTTTTTTTTCTCTCATAGTAGAGTATGTTCTTACGTTTAAATGATTGGGAAAAAAGAATGATTCGTTCAAAGGAACTTTTGAAAATATCTTTTTATTAATTATGCCTCTGAAGTACCGCTGCATTCATTAATTTCTTTCATATCTTCGTGAAGGAGAGGACCACGGGGTAAGCTGGGCAAGTGGTTCAGCTGCCGGGTGGATAAATTCCTGAGAAATGGTTCTGAGGCGGAGGGAGGGACTAAAGTCTCCCGTCCTGCATACAGTCGTGGCGAAAGTTTTATCTTGTTATTGGTTTGGCTGGTGCCTGCCTCGAGGACCTGGTGGTGGTGGTGGTGGTGGTAGGCAGGGGTGGTGGGCGGCGGTGAGACGACGTTTGGTCAGCCAATACGATCAAAGAAGAAGCTCCGTTCGTCTCTTTCGTTCCTCCCTCCTTTGCGAGTATGTTTTTCTTTTGCTCCTGCCCAAACCTCGTCCAACTCTTTCCCAGACCTCCTTCGTACTGGTGCTGCGTCCTTCCTCTGCCCCATCCGCGTGCGTACACGCTACGCACCCACGTACAGGACGCAAAAGTGATGGATGATGGTTGGTGCTAAAGTCATTAAAAAACCCCGCTTCTGCCCGTGATGCCGAATGGATGCTGCCGTGGTTATGAGAGTGGAGAGTTTGGGTTCTGATCTGCCCTCAACGTCCAGACCGACAGCAGGAAGTATTTCTGTTTGATTAGTGTGTGGCAGTGAAACATCAGAATCGATTCTGTTAGGAGGGGAAAAAAAAAGTGGGGGTTGGAATGGGACATGAGAGTCTCAACACGATGATATGTTGTCATTTATTGCAGATAAAACCGGTCCAGCCCCACTTTGCAAGGTGAGGGAGCTCAACATATACCGTATGACTAGTGTCGATCAGGCAGATAATTGCTAATTCCTTAGTGTTAAGGAGAAAAAATCAGAAAATTTGCCGAAAGATATTTGTAAGGAATAAATTGCCTATGAAGATAGAATAAACTGACCGTTACTGCCAAGGAAAGGCATTACAGAATAACTCCACCGAGACCAAGTGTTACAATAGATTGAAATAAAGAGAAAACAGCGTAAATATCCTGGAGTCCGAAACTTCGAAGTTTACCGACTACCAGTAAGTATCCGAAACTTTATGGACCTCCCAGCAGAGAGAACGTTTCAAGTATAAACTCGACAAATGTCTGCAAGGTGTATATGACCAGTCCAGCAGTGCTGGAGGGTACGTTGGTCTTTTTTGGGGGGGCCCGCCATCTGGAACAGCCTGACAGACCAGAGGAGAGACATAAGCGACTTGGTTCTTAGACTTAAGCTCTGGAGGTCTTCGGGCCTCCCAAACCAACTTGAGGTATACGTAAAAAAAAAAAAAAAAAAAGGGAGCGAAAAAAAAGGTGAAGCTTTCAGCAGCGGACAGAAATCATGGAAATCCGGTTCCAGGTAGCGAGACCTTGGGATGACATCTACATTCTTGGCCAAGGCTTGGATGAGGGTCCCTTTGCAATCTTCTTCGCCTCTGTGATCATCTCATCTGTTCTGATCTGCAACTTGTGTTTCTGGGGATACTGTATGGACACTCTTCACAGACTACATATGCCTCTTTGGTTTTCCTTTTTCACACCCCACACTGTTTCAGGAAGACCAATTGATTATACCCTTTCACTTGATGAAATTTACATAATTTCCCGTTGATAATCATTTTTTGTTGAAATATACATAATTTCCAGTTAATTGTACATCATTTCCTTTTGAAATGTTCATAGTTTTCTGTTAAAATGTACGTCGTACTTGAAAGGATAAATTATTTTCCTGTTTAGTCCACTCTTCAAGAATGATTAAAAGAATTTGTGATAGAATTCATGCACATATTTTGTATGTAGAGACTTTGGGAAGTAGGTGACAGGTAATCACCGACTAGGAAAGTACTAAAGCCTAGGTATCGAGAGGGCTTAGTGACGGAGGTGCAGTGAACCAGTACTGCAGTGGCTGTCAAATCCACCTCCCTCCCCTCCCTGGCTCAGTATGTTTTTTTTTTGTGCTTTCTGCCTCGCATACACATGAGTTCCTGGCATACACTCTCTCTCTCTCTCTCCTTACACTTGATACTCACAGGACTCTTTATTCTCATCTCTAGATGTTCCTATGTTGAGCGCATCGCGCTGACCACTGCCTATTGACGGAATCTCGGGAGAGGTAAAGAAAGATTAAGAGGGGAAATGGCTGCCTCCCCCTATCTATCTCCCCACGAGTGTAGAACTCTCTTTCCCCATACCGTACAAACTGATGATTACCTGTAGGTAATTGCACTCACAAAAGAGACCTAAATGGCAAGTTGTGATATACCCTCTTTAGAATTTCAGTCATGGAAATTGGCATATTCATTGCATTGTTAGAATTTCAGTCGAAGTGGGGGAATTTAGGTATATATTATACTGACATTATTCACTCTCCAGAAATACTCAGTGGGCGTAGTGTAAAATGATTTTATTTTCTCCTGTTTGCAGGTGAGTGTTGCTCAAGCCAGCAGACCATAGGAGCTGCTTTGATTCGTGAGACCAAGGCAAGAGATGGACTTCATATCGTGGACCCAAACAGTAAGATATATATATATATATATATATATATATATATATATATATATATATATATATATATATATATATGATGAAAGTGATGCAGTCACACGAATTCCCAGAAAACGAGACTGTACTAAATAATAATTATTCGTGGGGGCTTTTGGGCGCGTCACGCATCCTTGTTGTTGAGAGAGTGACAAACGTTTGGACGGTGACGAGGTGCGTGACTCGACCGAATGTCATACAATAAACATTTCCCTGGGTAGTTTTGGTGTGTGTGTGTGTGTGTGTGTGTGTGTGTTTATGTTTATGTATGTATTTATGTTATTGTGTGTGTGTGTCTATGTTTGTGCTCCTCTGTGCGTACACAAGGTAGCGTAACGGTAAGGGAAAGCTTACGCAGCTGCAGGAGCTGATGACCAGCGGCGTCACGGGCCACAGGGGAAGCGCTGCAGAAGGTCCACCTCCCAATCTCCCTCCCTCCCTCCCCCTCCGCCCCCCCCACCACCACCACTCGCCGTCGGGAGGCCCGGCCAAATCCTGATAAAGTAATTAGAACTTTGTCAGTCTTCAAAGAGACGGCGGCCGATCCCTGTGAAGTATTATATACGTTCTGGCTCCAGGGTGGGGGGTTGGGGGTGTTGGGTGTGGGGTGGAGGGGGGGGGAGCGGATCTGCCGGGGGTAGGGGAAGTTTCTTCCTTCACTCCCTCCCCCCCCCCCCCTCCCTCCCCTCCCCTCCCCTCCCCTCCCCTCCCCCACCAAGTTATTTGACCCGAGTAATATGATGGAGATTAGAATTTATAGAGAAGGAGCAGGAATTCGTAATTAATTGGGGTCCGGACTTAGACAAGGGAATGCATGTCATGACAATGTGCGCGAGAGAACGGAGAAGGGGTTTCCCTTTCCCGTTCCACCAGCCCACGCAACCCCATGTCCCGCATAGCCATTACAGGACAGACACAATTCCACATCGCCCTTCCCATTCATGCCTTAGAAAACAGTGTAGCCTTATCATCCTTTTCCCAGAGCAGCCTTGTCCCACACATGCCCCGCGACCCCACCCATGTCCAGAGCAACGCCTTGCCGCCCCATTCGTGTCCAGAGCAACGCCTTGCCGCCCCATTCGTGTCCAGAGCAACGCCGTGCCGCCCCATTCGTGTCCATAAAAGCCTAACCTCACCTATGTCCAGGACAGCCCCGTCCCCACCCGTGTCCAGAAAAGTCCCTCCCCATACGTACCCAGAACAGGAGGATGTTGGTGGGAATGGGAAAGCATGGCGGTCTGATGCTTAGCACAGGGATCATTCAGGAACTCCACCGTGTACGAATCCACGTCACAAGATGATGACGTTCATGCAGAGAGCAAAAGGTAGAAGCTGCGACAACCGAGAGACTTGGGAAGAGGTAAAAATGAGAGTAAATTACGTGGAAAGTGGCGTAAAAGGGCAAGATTATATCGGTCAAATAGGGGGAAGGGACCAGAAATAGAAGGGGAGGGATCCAAGCTGGTCGGCTCGACATGCAAGATGTCAAACGGGTCGCGTCGGCCGGGGAAATAGGAAGCAAGGACGGACGGACTTAATCAGACCTTGGGAGGGGGCGGCGGCGGGGCAGACGCGTGCTTCACTCCTTCTACAAGGAGTTCCTCGAGGAAGATCAGGGAGTCAAACCAGACTCAAGGGTTAGCGGGCTTTATTCAGTCAGTCATTTAGGGGATCTCTGGGTGTTAGCCGGGTTGGCACCTCCCTCTCACCAGCATAGATTGTTTTCAGTGACAACAGTGTGGTTCACTTCAGGATGGGGGAAGGAGGGAGGAGGAGGAGGGTAATCCTTGCTGAGGGCAAGCATTAGAAGGTGAAAAGAAGCACATGACGGGGAGTGGAGTGGAGTGGAGGGAGGTGGGTCAGGACGCTCCATTATGTTGACGGTGGGAGACTGTAAGGTGTCGTAAGCAAGTAGCCCGCTTAGACGTACTACTTTCCGATCTCTGAAAGGAAACTCGGTCTTTTTTTTTTTTAGCGCCGTGGACGATTCATGGCGCGGGGAGTGAGAGTCGCTTAAGGAAAAAATGAGAGAGAAAGAGAGAGAGAAAGAGAGAGAGAGAGAGAGAGAGAGAGAGAGAGAGAGAGAGAGAGAGAGAGGGAAGAGGAAGTGGGAGGGGTTAGATTAAAAGATGGCAACAGGAAGGAGTTCAAGATGAAGGGAGCAAAAGAAGGGATGTGGGAGGGGGTGGGAGTTGGGAGGGGTACTGTGGGTAAATAGATGGATGGCAGAGGGGAGAAGGGAGGGTTGCCGCTGGGGTACGTTGACAAACGTTCTGATCCGAGAGATACAGAGAGACGTTTAGAGACTAGCAGTAGCAGATACCTAGAGACGAGGGGAGACCAGAGGGGGTGTGTGGGGGGGGGGACGGAAGAAGAAAGAAAAAAGACGCGCACAGTAGGAGGTCAGGAGGGGAGAGGGCGGCAAGACGGGTGATGAGGAACATTATGGTTATGCAGGACCGTGAGGGAGTGAGGGAGGCCCTCGGTGAGTGAGGAGAGACAGACGGGTAGGGTCAGCCAGTCAGGCCAGGAAGGGTAGCCAAATGGCGCGCGGGAGGAGAGAGAGCAAGGTGGACACTGGCAGAGGAAGGAAATGGAGAGTTAGTTGAGCGAGTGGGATTGTTGTGTTGGACCGAGAGAAAAAAAAAAAGGAATAGGACGTGACGCTGCAGGATCACGTGTAGGGAAGGTGAGAGGGGGAGGAGAAGGAGGAGGGGGAGGAAAAAAAAGAAGGGAGGTCTGAGTGGGAGAAGATGGGAAACTGAGCACACACTCCCCCCGGGGGTGGAGGTAAACCGAGACTTTTGAAGAGGAAATAGGGGGAGGGGGGAGGGGGAGCCACAGTGTGGACCTGATTTAGGGAGGAGAGATGTGAGTACTGGAGGGATTTGGTAGGGAGTGGGGAGGGGGGAGGAGGAGAAGAGTGGTGAGGTCCTAAGTGGATGGGAGGGAGACATGGTGGGTTGGTGAGGAGGCAGGATGGAGAGAGACTTTGTGGGGAGAAGGAGGTGTGATAATGAAGAGGCATGGTGGGGAGAAGGCATGGCAGGGAAGGTGTGGCGGAGGAGAAACGTTGTGGGGAGGAAACGTGATGGCGGGAGGTGTGTAGTGAGGGAAGGCGGGGTAGAAGATGAGGAATGGCGTGGTTACGAGAGGGAAGACTTGCTGTGGTAGTTAGAGTTAGGGCGTGGTAGAAGGTAAGGGGGGGATGGTGCGGTAGTGAGTGGCGGGAAGGCGTGGTGGAAGGTAAGGGAAGGCAGCTGGGTGAGGGAGGGGAGAGAGAGAGAGAGAGAGGGGCGGGATAACATGCAGGCTGTCACTCACCGGGAACTTGAGAACATCAGCCAGATGAGCTGGTAATTACCCCTCACGCGGGCTCCACTCCGTTCCTCCCCTCCAGCTCCCCCTCCTCCCAGTACTCTTCCCCCCCCCCTTCCTTCCCCCTCCTCCCCCTCCTGAGCCTAAAGTACGTTCGTCGGTGTGTTAGGCCACGCAACAGCCATACGTATAGTCCCCAGACCACAGTCAGAACAGGAACCGAAGACTGCCACAAATTGTACAATTCCTTTCTCGTTGATTCACGCGATTGAATCACTCCAGTCTAACATTTTTTTTTCATATTCTTGTAGATAAAAAAGAAACTTCTGCGACCTCGTAAAACATTTTTCTTTTTATTTCTGTTCTTTAAGCACAGGGTAGCAACTCTACCATTACCTGGTCTGTTGTTGGATCTGGTAGATCACGACCAGCCGTATGATACGTCTTTTGGACAAATGTGGTCGATGGTACAGCGATTAATTGATTTCGTATTACGGGAGGGATTATATCGACGTCCGGTTCATGTTTCCTGAGAGTTCGGCCGAATAATGATCATATGACCATTTTTTCCCCTGATGACGACATTATTTTCCAAAGAGAAACTCGAGCTTTATCGAATGAATATCATATTGGGGAAGCAGACACACACACACACACACACACACACACACACACACACACACACACACATATATATGTGTGTGTGTGTGTGTGTGTATAATATATTCTTAGCTCTGAGATTTTGTAGTATGCCATACAAGGCAGTGAAAAATAAACAGGACTTCTTTAAATGTCATTTAGCAGTGATGTCAGTCAAATTTTAAGTATTCCTTCAGTCAAGGTGACGGAGGTCACTGATCTCAGTCCGTCAGTCATTCAAGTCAGTCGGCCTAAGGGTAAGGGGCCAAGGCTCTCGAATTATCCTGGTCAGGGATAGGTGGATGGAGGGAGCCATTTCCTATAATTACAGGTCACGTCCTCTACCTGTCGTAAAAGTCAGGTGTGGCGTCCGTCAAGCGACATGCGACAGGATCCGTCGCACTAGTCGTTGACGTGATCGGTCGGTTCCTTTAGTATATTGTCGCCGGGACCGCGTCTCAAAGTAACCCTTTCGGAAACGGCGAAACTCCTGCCTTTAGTATTATTATTGTTTTTCTTCTATGTCCGGAATGGATTTTTACAGCCTGCTTGTTATTCTGAGTTCATTAGTGTGACTTTATTGCTTTAAAATTGCAGGCGGTATTATGTGCATGTTGATTTTCACATCGCCCTGAAGCTCATTACAAGGTTTATAGTTATGTAATGGAAAGTGCGGTAATATATGTTGATTGTCCCATTGTTTCACCCCAGGTCATTAGCAGGTTTTATAGTCTCATATTTAGATGAGCGATAACGCATATGCTCATTTGTACACGAACAGAATTCGGGCGTCGCATTTCACATCTGACGGTTCACAGTCACACTTAAAACTTTAATCACCGTCGCTAGTATTCTTTTTATATCGTGGCGGGTCTGTAATATTTAGTCTGTGCCAGCGAGAATGTGAGGTGGTCACGTGTGTGTGTGTGTGTGTGTGTCTGTATTTTTCGTTGGTTGTGTGTCGGGTTGTAGGCACAGCAGCAACAACCAACTGTCAGGATCATTGAAAAGGTTTCGACATCAACCGAACAGAAAAGAAAAAAAGATCTTTTAACACTTCCACGTATTGAGGATGATTGTGGTTATACCACATACACACCTTATATGAATATGGCCCTTGCTATGATTTCAGTAATCCCCCCACCTCATATTATTACATAGTTTTCGTGAAATTACGATTCCATCATTTCGCTTTTAAGATGCTTGGAGAAACGCAGGCATAACTCTTTTCACTGTGTGTGTGTGTGTCCTCCCCTTGGTACTGTGGGTATGAATTAGGGGAGTATAGGAGTAGCGAGACCACTCCTTTTCTGCTGACATGTCCCTGATTATCGGACGGCTTTGATCACGGGAAGCAGACGCAGCGGCACTCCTGATGGGCATTGTGTTGCATCGATTTTATCCAAGTTTTCTCACAATGGTGTCTTGCGTCCGGGCGTCTGACTGCGAATATATTTTCTTACTGTTGTCCCTTACCCACGTACGTACCTTCCGCTTTCGCCCGTGTATTTTAATCTTCTTTTATTCTCTCCACGGCATCAGTCCGTCCTTCCCCCTTACTTTCTGCACCTCCTTACGCTCGCCATTCGTATTAATCGTCGCGCACGTATGCATTTTACAAAGCATCGAAATCACCACCTCAGAGACACTCTCGCACGCCTCTTTGTCATACACGCGCCCGCACACCTTGGCCAACCACGAATGCCCCGTGTTCTCTTCACTCAGCACTCAACCCCTGTGAATTATTACTGCCTTACGCTAGCTAGACTTCCGCCGCCACCCGCACGCACGCCCGTTGGGCTTCTACAACCTAAACCTATATGCCTTTACTACGCATATCTGCTCACCTTCCAACACTCACACCTAGATAATTTAACCAGACGTACGCGTGAACGCGCGCGAGTCTATACTCTCTGTGGTACCTGCCTCAAGTTTGCGTTTTATGTTCCCTCTTCTCGATGGTCTTGATTCGCAAGTCGTCATAATTTTCGCATTTAGCTACGCTCTTATATCTCCCGCCGGTCTCAATTTTGTTTGCTTAAGGAGCATGAGTACACGTTCCTCGTGCATTATCCTCACGTGCCGTTCTCTGCAATCGGGGATGTTCATGAGGGCCTCTCTCTCTCTCTCTCTCTCTCTCTCTCTCTCTCCGATGGCCTCAAACGCTCGAGGGGGATACGAACGCGCGTAAAAAGTTTAGGGCAGTATAGCCAACACGCTCACTCGTTATTTAGGGACGTCTTTTCCTCCATTTCGAGTGCAGTTTCGGTCTTGGTTGCCCGCGGCAGTTTAGTAGTATCTTCCCCCGAGACGTTAATTTAAAACTTTATTCATGTTTGAAGTCAAACCTCATTAACTAGGGTTCATTTTTTTTTTCTCTCTCTCTCTCTCTCTCTCTCTCTTCCTCCTCCTCCTCCTCCTGCGAGTATTTATTTTTCTTGTGGGCATTTACTTGCTGGGATAATTCCGTGCCAAGAATTGCTTCGGAGGGGGAGGGAGGGAGGGGGGGGGCTACATTTTTTTTGAGGGTCGTGCATGATTAGAATTGCTTTCATCGCAGCGGCGCTTTTGCGCTTCCGAGGAGTCAGTCAGTCACAGTAATCCCGCGAGTCCGGCGCTCTCGAAAAGTCACGGAACTGAGGAAACTCTGCCTTTCAAACTTTCGCGACTAGTTTCTTCTTTTTTTTTTTTTTCCTCCCCAGTTCTTATTAAACCTCCGAGAGAATAAATTATGTGATGAAAATTAGTTTTGCCCCATCTGTAGTGACGGGGTTTGGTGACGCAAACGTGCTTTCCGGTCCGTTAGCAGAGGATAAGACGGGCATGCGAGCCCTCCAGTACACTTAGCTTTGGAGTTAGTTAGTATGGACGAGGTGGACCTCCAAGTACTACTTACTGTCCGTCCCTCTATCCCTCCAGCGATGCTCGGGGTCGCCAACCAGAACCCGTCAGGCGCGCCCGCCGGCCACGGCACATCATCTCGAAAGGGCATTGTCTTCAGACCATTCAGCCATGAAGCAAGTCCCACGTTGAGGATGTCTCACGTTACCCCTCCAGCGGACTTAGTCTCGCTGCCTCTCGTGTCTTTGGTCGGGAGGTTCGCTATTGAGGGCCAGCCTCCATAGTTTCTCTCTGTAAGGAGATCCTTATGATGCAGGGCTTCAGTTGAGATACCCCGTTCCACCCCCCTCCCCCACCCCGTCATAGGTTCGTAGCAATCGAGGCTTCAGGTTTGATATAAGCCCGCTAATAAGTATACAGTCTGAGGCGAGGCTCCAGTTCTTGAGATGGGTCTCCAGAGAGGTTCGTCTGTAAGCGAGGCTCCAGGTCCTCCACCCTGTTAGATCCCAGTGAGGCAAGGCTTCACTTAATGCAGACTTTCTTAAGATACCACCCCCCCCTCCCCCCTCTCGGGCAAGGCTCCAGCTGCTGGGTTTCACAGAGATGGAACAAGACAAGTAAACTGTGAAGTTAGATCAAGTTAGGACAAGAGCTGCAATGCGTTGTCTCGCCGTGGATTTTGTGTTACCTCCTTTCACAGCTGGACGGCAGATGGGAATCACTCCATCTAGCTTGACAGTCCTCCTGTGTTGATTCCCTCCCCCACAGCCCCTCCCACCCCCTTCCTGACTTCACTCCCCACCGGAGGACATAAATATAACCAGGGGAGGATTGTTCACTTGGGCGTGATGAAAATAATGGATTCCGATGCCAGACATCAAAAGAGGTCTCTCTCTGCAGCCCGCTGTCACCTGCAGGCCTGCCCCTACTATTTGCATATGGTGATGGACTACACTGTATTTATCTTTGATCAAATCATTTTTTCTTTTAATGAAGGGGAAAAAGAAGAAAAAAAATGTATGGAGAAATGTTAGCTGTCTGAATTTAGGCCTCCTGCGCATGGTGGCTTTGCGATTGCTGAACCAAACGGGATCGTGAGGTTACAACTTGTTAGATTATTTAGTTGATCTACACACTCACAATCCTAAAGACCAACGACGCGCAAGCTCCAGCCATCCATATTCTTTGGGGTTATTATTCCTTCCCAGTGCCTTAAGAGGAAGGAGTCATGGTGGGAAGTATGAGCAGAGGTGGTATTAAATGATGTGAGAATGGTGCGTAAAACTGGGCGCTCAGATTTGTCGACTGTACCTTTAATAAAGAGGTTGTGTTGGCACCAGTGGGCACTGGCAGAAGGACTCTGAAAGGCTGCATGAGACTAGAAAGGCATATGAGGTGAAGATGAGATAGATGGGTGATGAATGAGGATAAGAAGATTAAATGAATTTACCCGGAACCGTAATATGATAATTTTGAGCTTTATTAGGGAAGTGTTGGTAGCTAGAACCCTGAGTAAAGTAGTGAAAGATGAATCATAGTGTGAAGCAGTAAGAGAGAGAGAGAGAAGAGAGAGAGAGAGGCGATGGTGAGACGTGCAGAGGAGACGAGAATTGTTAATTAGCGTGAGAGTGGAGCGAAAACTCTGGGGAGTTAATTTGACGATTATAATTTTGATAAAGGGGAGGAGATGTTTGTTAGTACCCGTAGGCACGTAAAACTAGGAAGGCGAACCAAATGAGAACAAGATAAAGTTGGAGGCTTAGACAAGAGAGACTTATTGTGGAACAATGTGGATTATGGAGATTGAAAATATTAATTAGGAACTTCATTTGATGCAATGTGGGTTTAATCTAATTAGAGAGGTTTTTGATAGCTGGAACTCTTAAATAAAGCAGTGAGAGAGAGAATATTATCGTGTGATAATACGTGTGTGATAAGGGCCCTGGAAAAAAATTTGTTGGAACTCACTTGCTATGTGTTCGTGTGGAATGAGCCTATTATTGCAAAGTGGTCAACAGGATTCACACAACTGAAGCTGAAGAATATATATATATATATATATATATATATATATATATATATATATATATATATATATATGGTAAACTAATGAGGATATTTTGTTGATATTTGGTGAATACCTGGCGAAGTCTTCGGGGGGTATCTTCACCCCCCACAGCGCAGCTGGGCCCAGGCTGTTGGGTTGTGTCGTTTGGTGACAAAGGAGAGTAGTAAATGAGATAATGAGCGTGGTATGGGTGTTGAAAGGATGCTGTACAGCGATAAAGAGAATAAAGGGTATTGAAACGTGAGACCGAGAGGAAGAAAAATGTGGGGACAGCATGCTAGTGTGACCGAGGCACTGTGTGTGTGAGTGAGTGTGAAGCAGTGAGTTAGTAAGAGTGATGCAGTGTGAGAATAAGGCAATATTCAAGTGTTGGAGAGGCATTGTGTGTATAATTACCTATTTGTAAAGTCTGTTTGTACTTTACAGGAAGGGAGTTTTACACTAGTAGGGCCCTTTCCCTTGAACTTTTCCATAATTCAACCTTTTAAATTTATGTTATGCTCTCCACATTTGCAATTTCATCACTCAGTTTATTCCATTCTTCCACCACTCTTATATTATGAAATTCCTCTTTACGTTTTTTTTTTTACCATTTTCTTCCTTAATTTCTTTTATGGCCTGTGGTTGTTCTGTCCTTCCATCTTTCGAGAAAAGAATCAATATTTACATCATCAGACAGGTTTAGAAACATAAATGTTGTTTGAAAACTAAAAGTATTTTTTTTATATCCTTTACAATAAGTTTCTTACCTAATTTCACGTACTGCCCATTATTTGCTCTATCCCTTCATCTCTCGTATTTCACTGTCCAGCCTCTGTGTGTGTGTGTGTGTGTGTGGGTGTATAGTGAGGGGTGGTGGAGGAATATGCACCGGCATTGGTGCATACGGGAGGGGTATCCCTCGAAGCGCCTTCTGCTATGCCGGGACACGACATATGCGACATTACACACAAATGTGAGAGAGAGATGCGAGTGCATGTCGGGTGGAATTTATTATTATTCACGTCCCGGTCAACCGGAATTTTCGATGAATGAAAACTGCATTATTTTTTCCCATGTCAACAGGAAGCATAGAATTGGTAGGTTATATTTGTGTTCATTAGGGGGGAGAGCTCATGGGTCTTTAAGCTTCATTGCTTATATATATATATATATATATATATATGGCAAGATTATCTCTCGTTCATGTTGATTGAAATAGTTCATACAAACATCCTTTCGCCTCTTGCTTCTTCGCTATCTAGCTTTCTGTAGCGGATCTCTCAAATCTTATTACTCGATTATTGTAAAGGGAATCAATTGTGTAATATATAGACTGCTTCCATCCCTCCCCGATAATGAGCCAAGAGGCAATATGAAAATCCATACCCATTATCTGAGAGAGAGAGAGAGAGAGAGAGAGAGAGAGAGAGGGAGAAAAAAAATCTGATTTGCTTTTTTAAGGCTTGGCTCTGTTCCAACCAGTGCGATTTTAAAGTTGTTGTGCAGTCAACATTTCTTTTTTTTTTTTTCCATCCCTCCAGTGAACGCTGTGTGAGTTGCAAATGACAACACAATCAAGCCAGCGGCTGCGTTTTTGCAGGTTAAGGGAATGTCGCGTGATCGACCTTTACATTTTGGGATGGAAGAGTACGTGCCGCTGTAGTGACGGGTACAGGAGGGCAGTGGACATACATACAGCTGTAGTGGCGTTTATAGGAAGGGTGGGAGGGGGTAGTAGAGAGAGTGAGTGAGTAAGGACAGGCAGCTGTAGTGATTTATTGCAGCTTTCTCGATCTCTATAAGGCCCCTGGAGAAGAAAGGCATGCAGCTCTTTGTGACGTCTATACGTGCAGATGTACTGATCTTTAAAGGGGGTAGAGAAGGAAATCCGGCTGTATTGACCATTTTTTTACGAGAGGGAAGACGTGTAGCTTTGGTGACTAGAGGTGAGGAAAGACTGCTACATCTGTGCCAGTCTTTATTTCAAGGAGGAAGGAAGGTTCTTTTATCTGTTAAGGTCTTTTCCAAGGGTTGAGGACCATATGCAGCTGTGGTGACCTCTACAGGAGATGGGGGTAGGGAGAAGTGCAGGATCATCGGCCACTCGTGGGGCGAATAAAGATGTGCTGGTGGCGTAGTAAATGACTTTTTTTAATAGGGATGAGCGAGGTCCCGCAAGCTTTACTGACCTCTACTACTGGCACTGGGACGAGATAAAGCTGAAGTGACCTTCACTGGAGCCGGGGAAACGACGGATCTGCACATTTATCAGACGTCTTGCAGGGGCTCGGCAGGTGGACGTGCAGTGTCTGGCGATCTACTCAAGGGGTGGTGAAGAACGTGCGATGATTATTGGGAACCATCGTGGCTTTCTGAAATGAAGGCGCGCGTTTGGGTCGGCCAGTGCAAAGGTGGGAATGGGGTGCCCAGTGACCTTCGATACGTTCCCTGGGGAAGATACTCCACGAGTAGTTAACTTATCTCCCGTGTTTGGAAACTGGAAGTGACGCTAGTGAGTTCCTCACACCAACGAAGGCGTCTGGAAGACTGGATGGATGTAGGGAGAGCTGCCATCCTCAGCTCTCCACGTGAATATGCCTGGATCCCAAGAGCGAGTACTTACAACAACGTTTCTCGCTGTTGGACTCGACAGCGTCTCCCACTGCCCGACACAAGTAGCAACAACGCCATAACTGCTTTATTAGTGATACTTTTATTACTACAGTTCTTAAACTCCTCCCGTGCAAAGTGTACGATATGGCAGATTCTTAACGAGCAAGAGACCGGAGTCTGTGTTGTTGACGTCCTCATCCTAGATCGTCCGTGTTCAGCAGGAGTGTATCGTGTGATGTGTGTGTGTGAGAGAGAGAGAGAGAGAGAGAGAAAGGAGGCGGCAATCTGTTGACCGGGCCAGGGGATGATAGCGTTAACGCCTGCCACAGTGGTGGTAGCTAAGACTCCCGTCATATTTCTCTCTCTCTCTCTCTCTCTATTGTATACGTTACTTTACATGCGTCTGTGCATACCAGGCATACCAGAAAAAAAAAATTTTTCTTTTGTTGATAAACCAGCGTGATGATTTTCCTTGCCAAGGTTTTTCTTGTATAGGTGTCTGTCTATATATATATTTATATGTCTATCTATATTCC
>JAYMFT010003564.1:0-17252 GCA_038088735.1 Panulirus argus | reverse complement strand
ATATATATATATATATATATATATATATATATATATATATATATATATATATATATATATATATATATATTTTGAATGGTTGGTAAGGATATTCAGTCTATGTATGGGTCATGGTGAAGTGACTGAGGATTGGCAGAATGCATATATAGTGCCATTGTATAAAGGCATCGGGGATAAAGGTGAGTATTTAGACAACAGAGGCAAAAGTTTGTTCAGTATGTCTGATAAATTGTATGGGATAGATCTAAGCAACCCTACATGAAATGTCACAACACCTTATTGTTAATGACAAGATACCTGAAATTATAAGTTTGTATCCACTTTTGCATCTTGTCCGGAAACCTTACCATATGAAACTATGTAATGTATGTAATGAAATACCTGTTATGAATTGTAACATTAGGGTGTGACTAAGACCCTTTGTGACCCCTGTAATCCTTTTGCACTACCGCTAACAGGATGAGCATAGGGTGAACAATAATTTGCCAGAGTTACCGACACAAATCAAAAAATCAATTTTGAATAAAGGAACGCTTTACCTCACGGATAAGGTGCCTGCAGCGATTACGGGCAGTGATCAAAGCTGAATGGGAGTCAGAGGAAGGAGAGCTTTTCCAAGCCCGGTATGCCTGATCCCATGCCTGAATGGCCTCAGAACATCAACGGTAGAACCATGGATTGGAGGAAGAGGGATAAATGCTTCCTTTCCCACATGAATAACCTCTGTTATGCATTTGGTGGAGACAGAAGCATCACCACACAAGAGACAGTAGTTTACCCAAGGAAAGTCAGAAACGAAGTTACTTAAGTTATTCCACTCAGCTTTGTTCAGGTGCCAGTATTTATTACGCTTCAAAGGGGCTGTTGGAGGGGGACCTGCCGTTGGAATAGATACATTTATGAGAGTATGATCAGATGAACCAATTGGGGTGAGATTGTGTATTTACAGCAGCATGGACTAGAGGTGAAAAACAAACCCAGAGTATTAGGAGAGTGGTTACATCGGTCAGGAATGTGAGTAGGATGGGAGATAATATGCTCTAGATAATTGAGAATGGAGAATGTGAGGACTTCAATCCCTACACCATCCGAAATGGCAGGATTTCAACCATTCCCTGTGGTAAACATTGAAATTTCCAGGTATAGGATCTCGGTTTGTGGGTAAGAGGATGTCACAGTCTCATGGCAGGAGTTTAGGTAGTCGAAGAAAGATACAAAATTTGTAGAATTAGGAGAGCAATAGATGGAACGAAGGAAAAGTGTGGTTGTAGGGAGACAGACTTTAAGCCAAATAACATCAAAGTTTGGAGACTCCAGGTCCATGAAGTGTGCGACAGGTGTGTTTATGTCGGTATAAGCACAAACACCACCTTTGAACCGGAATCGTGAGTGGAGGTTATTGATAGATGTGAAAAAGGGACAAGTGAGAATATCATTAAACAACTGTGTCTCAGACTGAAGTAAGATAGGAGAGGTACAAGATAGGTGGTGTTCAACTGAGATGTAACGAGAGAGACCACGAATGTTGGTATAATGAATAGAAAAAGAGGAAAGTCTCACAGAGAAGGAATGGTCGTGGGAGTGCCAGTACTTCTGCTATAGCCCTCCCTCTCATTGGCAGTAAAGTCAGGCTGAAACCCGAGATTCTTAGCACCCTATGATACCGGGGACTAGGGGCTATTATTATATAAAACCATCTTCGTTATGTGGGTCTAATAGTCAAAATAACAGTATTATTTCTTTTTGTAGGTATTAGTATATGATTAACTTGATTTTTTTTATATTCTAAATTAATTTGTCCTTTCCTCTTTCTGTACTTTCAATACTGTCAGCTGATTTTTTTCATATAAATATGGTAGATTGTAAAGATTATGATATACTATATTGAACTGAGGAGTATCTTCGTGAAACAAGTGGTATGATTTAAAATATTCATTATGAAAGTGTTACATAATCATATTCTATACATCTCCGTTCCCTGGTCCCTTCCATTCCACCCCCTCCTCCATCCTCCCACGTCTCCCATTTTTCCTTCCCTTTCTCATTCGCCAGAAGTCGTGGAACACTGGCATTATGCACAAACTTGTGTGCTAATTTTCTCCTTTAAAGAACCCTGAGCTTTTACTTAAGGAATCCTGTGGACCTGCGAAAATTACTGAGGACTGTTTCAACGCACAGGTATTTGTGTACTTTTCCAAGTCAAGGATCTTTATCTGTTCCCAGTTTAAAAGCCGCCGCTCAATAAATTGCCACGAAAGGGCAATACTGTAATGAATCTATTTGCTTTCCTGCTCATGGATGCCGAGTTATCTATCTGCTATGAAGCAATATAAGATAACGCATAGTTTCTCTTAAATGTTTTGGTGTCGCTCCTTGTATTAAATTAGTGAGAAAATAATGGTCGGTGATGTGATGACAGCTGAGGGGATGGAGGCAGGGGCGGCTGATGCTCGATGGTTCCCACGAATTCATGGCAGGGGGAACGTAACCCATACATGACACTTTATTTCACTGTAACTCATTCGTTATATGTCATCTTTTTTTTCTTAACGCTCAAGTATTTTTTTTTCCTAAATCGAACATTAGCTCGAACAATCAGAGCGGAAAGCTAGCTTCCAAGCCGACATTGAACGGTGTACACTTTCCCTAAATAACATTTTACCAAGAGAACTCTGCTGCCATACTGACCCTCGTTTCACTAAACATGTCCGGTATCTCAGCATTTGACCATTGCCAGGTCTTGTAGTCACAATATTCGTATTTTTCATCCAGTACTTTTCTTCGGACTAAGTTATATCACAAATTTATTATATACAGTAAGTTGAAAAAGGAAAAACTATCATGATTTTTTTATTAGATCTGTTAGATTTGTCATCGAACAAGTAAGAAATCAATACCTACCAATCGTCTATTCTCCATGATCATTGGCAGCCACATTGGCCAACAATGTCATTTTAAAGGTAAATATTTAATTATCAGACAAAACCTTCTCAAAAATTTGTTTATACTTTCCGTCTGTTTTTCCCCCATTCTCAATTCTCTCTATATTTCAATTAGGGCCCGGCCTTGATGTGGACTTTAGTCCGTGACTGGAGCCTTCAACATAAAAAAAAAAGTATTTGAACGATTGTACATTTACTCAATGCCACGGAACTCACTGCTATAACAGTTTTAACCAATATCTCATCACATTTGTTCACTGTGGCATTATCTCTCTCTCTCTCTCTCACCTGCTTGCTGTTTGACGCCCGTCATTCATTCTCTCTAAAGGGTTGTTTGTTGTTGTACTCCAACAGCTGACCTCTTGAACCTCATTAGCATAGGATGACCTTCCTTTCCTGTGCGTGACTCGAGACAGACAGACTGAGAGACAGAGAACTTCCGTGAACCATGGATCCGCCACACGACATTCGGGCCCCAAACACCCTACTCACAAATTCTACTCACGGACTTTTTTCATTTTTTATTGCGAAACTTGAATACCTCATCATGGGGTGCAAAAACGGTCCAAAATTACGGCTCGTGCTGTCTTCGAAAACGTTCTTCATAACATGAAGAACGTTCTTCATAACATGAAGTTGTAGGGTGTTCACATACCGTCCTTTTGTTTCTTTTTCCCTATCCCATGATTCATCCCCATTCCATGACATATGGTATTCCAATATTCCATAATGTCCTCCCGTGTTATCGTACCAATAGCAAATATGATACCATCCCATCAACTCATCTTGGGCGACTATCCCATACTTTTAGGTCTACATCCATCTGTGTCACCCTCTGTTCCTATTCCATATAGTTATTCACATGTTTCTATCCCTTATTTAACAACCCAAAAAATGTCAGCCCCATGTTTTCATCTGCCATGACACCACCCCCATTCCATTTTCTTTACTCTCTAAACATATGAGTTTTCATTATTTTCATGTCTGACATGGGGCCATGATTCGCATGAGACATGGGAGGCGTTTTCACCTCTCACGACTTGCGGGTCTTTTTATGCTTACACTGCTCGACACACACTGCACATTTTTCGTAAAAAAAAAAAAAGTTTCGTGCCGGCCACCAGAAAGAGCTGGGAAATATCAAGATAATGTGTGGGGATGCGACACTCTTTAAAAAAATAAATCGAGTATGTAAGAGTAATAATTTAGAGAGAGAGAGGCGAAATAAGCAGACTTAATGATGTTCATCACCGTTGAACGTAAGTACAGAGAAAAAGACTGGAGAAATCCAAACGGAGTTTTCACGTGTTTTGCTATTATCTTTCAAACGATGGCAATCACGACCAACATACCACTAACAACTGTAAACAATTCAGTACCTTTCTGTAAACAAAATTTAATATAAATTAAAAACAAACATTAAGGTTCAAGTACATTTGATATTTTTCGGTACCTTTATTTGTGTATTTTCAACATTTTACATCTCGCCGTAAAACAATCATAATTAAATTTCGAAATATGAAATGTAAACACACCATAATCCACTCTGCCATTAAGCACATCCAACTCTACGCTATTTTTCAGAGAGAGAGAGAGACAGACAATTTCAACACCTGCCAACTTTGACCACCCCAATAACAATTTCCAAATTTCTCAATATTCACCACCACCACCTAAAGAACGTCAATCTCCCTTTTTCAACTTCAACCCAACCTCTGCCAACAGCCACAACCATCAACCCTAAAAGCAACTAGTACAAATCCACTTCTTCCTAAAACATCTCAATCCCTAATGGCGTTCTGCTACAACAAAGCAAACTTGGCAGAACTTGTGGTGTTGGTCGTGTTCTCACCCCCGCATTTAGCTCATACACTCCATGCACTCGCCTCCATCTGGTCGACACACACACACACACACACACAAACCCTGACTCAGTCGGCAGTTTGTTATCGTTAGGGTTTGTCTTGGCCAAAGCCTCCCACACTTTATCTCCGCCCAATCTCCCTTGCCTCCTCCTCCCCTGGCAACATGTCGTACCCAACGAGACGCAAGCATGACCCATACCTCCAAGAGTAAACATGCCAGCTGTCCGTCTGTCTAAACGTGCATTTTGAGCGCATCCACAGTCTGCTCATATACTTGGGAGCGTCCACGGTGTGTGTGCATATGGGAAAGTGTGTGTGTGTGTGTGTGTGTGTACCACTGAAAAATAATTCTATCCGGGCGTTTCAAAACATGACTATACCGTTTATACAAGCATGAAATTGTTATTGTACAATTACATGAATTTCACCATTCAAATAAATTTCACAAAATGATAGAAACGTTACTTCGTATTTTCCAATTACAGAAAAAAAATCTAGTCCATCAATAATACCAGTCACTTCCTTTGATCTAAATTAAACCCGTTAGCTAACGTTTACCAAAGTACTATTACATAAAGGAAAGGAACAGAATACGGCATCCTAGCTTAAATGTAAATCAAAAGCTAAGAATAGCCGGACACTAGATCTTGCAACGTAATGCAGAAAAACAATAGTTCCCAAGTTCGACCGTTAAAACAAGCGAAACTTGGCAGCTGTAGAGAGATTCCCCTGATGGCTTCCATCCTCCGAATTATGCCAAGGTGTTGGAGCAACCCAGTAATTCCTTTGGCATTTGGCTCCCAAACGCAAATTTAATTTGCACATCTCTCGAGGCAACGTAAAGGCTCTCTGCTTACCACAAAGGCATGCTTGAAGTCAGAGGAATAGTAGTTATGTAACACTTGGCAACACAAGATCTTTGTAAGGAATACTAGCGTTAAATAATACATATGAAATCTCTATGAAAGTAATTCTCATTATAGGAATATTTTTCTTTAAGAGAAATTCTGTAGATTTACCACGAACATCCCTAAATAATACGCTCAATTCTCAATACTTCATGGCAAGACATTTGATTATTATTTGAATGGATTCTCACACTTCAGTGACAATAGCTGCCTGAGAAACAGGACAATGTTTTCACTTCACACCTGTTTGCAGGTGGCTTATATTATGGTGAAGGGGTTCTAGTGTTTGTGTGCATGAGGTTTGGCTGTCCTGGGGTAGGTAGTCAACATAGTCTATCATTGCATGTTGCGAGACACGAACAATACTAAAGCTTCCCGTACATTTTCTACTTGCCATTACTTTATCTTTACTACCTCTCTCTTCTGCCGACTTGAGTTCACGCTTCGCACCCCAACAGGATTTCACTTTTCCATACCTTTCAGTCTTCAGTTCAACCTCCTCTCCTCCACTCACCACCCTTGATGCAAAACCCCCCTAAAAGAACCTGATCTCCACTATTGCCATCATCTACCATCACTGGTGTATCATCATCAGTATTACTAGCGAGTCCCCGGGGGATCATTCATACAGCAGACCCTTTAAAGTATTCACAAACAGATACACATACACACCTTCATGTTCTTCCCCATCATCGCATGACCAACTAAAAGCCCTAATCTCGGTTTAAAATCTTAAATTAAGACTGCAACATTAAAACCCTAATCTTGTGTAAATTAATATACTAACAACACCAGCACTCACCACTACCACCTGCACGGAGTTTTTGCGCTAATAACCAAAAACAAGGATGCAGATCTTTGAGTAATCAAGTGGTTTGCAGACTAACTGGCAACCCTGCCAGGCTTTGGCAGCCAGCCAAGTAAACACAAGACCGGGGATGCCAACATTCCAACAATAATATAAGCTTTTCCCAGTCTTCTTCATGCAGATACCTGATAATCTGAATATTACATATGATGGATACACTTTACAATTTCAGAAGAGCACGATGTGAATAGTTAGTGATCTTGCTTTAGCTGTCAGTGGAGACAGAGCCTTAATACAGCAATCATCTGGCAACATCTGGTAACAGCTTCAAAGTCACCTTGGGCTCAGTGTTGCCAATGGATCGTGGAAAAAAAGCGACACATCAAAGGTCTCAACTGAATACAGTTAATTACTGGCGAATACCATACAAAACAAATGTTAAAATACACATTCTACATTTAAGTTGCCCATCACGGCAGAGCTCAATGCATAACTGCAACAGTAAAGATAAAAAAAAAAAAATTCCAAAGCCAAAGTTGGTGATGGTGTGTAAGCGGTGTCCGAAACCCGCTGTGCACTGCAACCTTGTAACACTGGGAACAGGAAGTAAATACACAGGGCTCGTACACAGGCTCTCCTCACCACACCACTTCTCGTGGAGAAATCCCATTATACAGTAGAGTGAAATTCTACCTTTGTTATTCAAAAGTAGCCAACATTACCGTGCTTCTAGAATTTTTTTTTTCACCATGTGCATTGAGGATAGCTCTGTTCTGCATAACAAACCCTTTAATCTCGTAGGGCTAATTTACAGACTACCAGCCACCTGGTATTGCAATACCTGATTCATTATCATGCAATAAACATTAATATGACCATCTTTGTACACGGCCCGCATGGGTGAGGCCTTATCAAGGGCCAGTGTTGCCAAAGTTATGTAAACCTGTTCATTGAAGTATTCAAAGTTTGTACTTTCAACATTAGTCTTATAATACTTTGTTACTTTAACATCCGAGATGTGATTTCTTGAGGTACATGACATTTCAGACTTCTCGTTAATCTCCTCAATACCAAACAGAAGAGAGTAAACTGCCTACCTAGCTAGATATTTCTGGTGTTGGTAGCGCTGAAGAGGCCGGGCCGGTTTTCAAGGTTATATTGCCGAGGGGCTGGCTAATGGTGGTGTCGACCATGTACTTGTTTTCCCCATCCAAACTTTCTATCATTCCCCTCCAACCCACACACTCTCCAGCCCTACTGTTATACATGTTGTTAATTCTAGTATTTTCATAGTGATGGTGCCTTCAACATTAGACAAATCATTTCCCAACCGATGATGCAGCACATTTGTTGGAATCATCTAAACAAACACACATGACGGACATTTAAAGAAATCATCGAGACTAGCTACAAGTAATTAATAGTTCGTTCGAGGGATTTTAAAATTAATTTGAACAAAAAAGTCTTGCAGTATGAAGCCAGTGACTTGAGAGGTTTAGGAGTGGGGTGGGGTGGCAGTATTGGCAAGGTCCCCCCCACCTGTTCACAACCACCTACCTCAACCACGCCCACCACAGCCTAGTCTCTCGGGCACCGCCTCAATCCACACCTGGCAATCATTATATATTTTTTTTTTAACACCAACTCACCACCTGTCAGTAACGTCTCAAACCTTTTACTAAAATCTTCCCTTCTGCTTGTCTTACATACAAAATCGTCTCTCCAGTCCTCTCCTTTCTCATTTCGGCGCCCCTGGGTAACAGTATGCATCTCCTCGGGTCTTTAATAAGGTGCTGTTCTTGGTGACATAATTGCAAAGCATCCTGCATCCGTGCCTAACTGACCGCCCTCCATCCTCAAGCCAACTCCAACTAAACAAGGCTTGAGTTTATCATCCGACACCAGTGTTTGTCTGTGGTGGTAACGCCACAGCAGGCGCTGCGTTGCAATGTTTACACAGGTGACATTTTTAAACCATTTTACTTGCTTCGAGAATACACCAGAGACAAGACCAATACTAGTTACATGAATCTAACCAGCCATTACTGTTTGAGTTACCCGTCCGGCGTGTGATCTTTTCTTTGGTCTTCGTTGTCTCGACCCTGAAGAGCCAGCTCGCTGCTTGGCCGTCTGCCAGCAGCCACCTCCCCTCCTGCACTGACGTATATATTATTATGGCAATCACAAGAACCACTCGAGCGTGTCTAAGATTATATATATATATATATATATATACATCCCTAAACAACTGATGGTATCTTTAGCCGAATGCCATTCAGTCTGCCTATGATAGTTAATACACTGAAACTGGTCGTTAAAACCAGCATTCAATGCGAAATGCCTCGATTCAACCAGGCTTGCTGGACACTGACAACAGTTATAATGGCCTTGAAAGATCCTGGCCCCATTACCTTTAACATCCTTACACTAAAATCCATTTCTTTATTTCATCTTTCCAAACACCAAGCCGCATGCAACCTCTATCACAGCAGGCGATGCGTGTACAGTAACAATGCTAGGCTTAATGAATCTTAATACTGTGCTTCCACAATACTTAACATCTATCCCTTTAATAGGCTTAATGAATCTTGAATCTTAGAATTGTGCTTCCACAATACTTAACATCTACCCATTTACAATCAAGGTTCCTTAGAAATTTAGATATTTCCAAGACTTCAGCTAATCCTGTAATAAGTATTTCAAAGGTCTACACTCCTACGTCACAATCCTTCCCTATACAACTTCAAGAAATAACACAGCTTTGTATATGACCCATGGATGGCAAAAGGCTACGAAATGACGCCCACCTGTGGAATAAAACTGCCAAAAGAAAAGTTTGCAAAATATTTCTTTTTATTGCCATTATCCGTCGCACTGACAGGGAAATCCTCGGTAGGAACGTCCTCTCAGTCGCTTACAAAAACTTTAACAAGCAAAAACAAATGTTCTAAAAGTATACCAATACTGACAAACTTTCAACCAAAGCCGCAAGGGAATTTAACATAATACTCTTGAAAATTTTTATGTATAAAACCAACACAGAGCAATCTGTACATCGAGCTTTGGATTGGTGTCAAGCTACACAGTATAAATTACCAGAAACTACCTCACACGCTCCAGTAACGGAACAAACGTAATACTAATTTATCCAGTCACACGAGGGGGGGAACACCACTCTTAACTGGCCAGTCATTAGGTTTACTTAAAAGTGCAATTTATAATGTTCGACACAACATTACCATTACTACCAATGTCTTTTAACATGTACTTTTATTACTAACCGACAAAGGTATTACCCAAAATATACGTTCCATTGCTGATATTGCTTAAATGCAACATATACTGCATGCAATAATAAACACAGCCCCTTCTCTGCAACAAATTCACAGAAAGTGATAAATAATTTTCAGTGACTACACATACAAAGGGCATTTACAAGTCCACGCTGGCGCAGCGAGCCAGTCATTGGCCCGCTATTGATTAACCTGTTAAGTCTATGATCAGAGAGAGACCGAGGTAGAGTCCTAGAATGCTTCGAATTCCGCACATCTGTGTTCATCACATTAAGGGTCCAAAAGCCCATCTGTGTCTGTCTGTCTGTCCATCCAGAACTGGTCCAAACCCTCTCTCGTTTAGCCTCTGATCCAAAGCTATTCTCTCGCCCAACCTCTCGGTTCGACTACCCAGTTCTCTCCCTCA
The DNA here is from genome assembly GCA_038088735.1 of Panulirus argus. Taxonomy (NCBI): domain Eukaryota; kingdom Metazoa; phylum Arthropoda; class Malacostraca; order Decapoda; family Palinuridae; genus Panulirus; species Panulirus argus. The sequence goes on along the minus strand of JAYMFT010003564.1, from coordinate 7,030 downwards.
GTGGATCAATCTCCTCAAGTTAATGTAACATCTGGCTACACGGTCCTGCTATGACAGTGATACCTGTGACAAAAGATACTAGAAAACACATGAAATTAACTGGTATACAGTGATTAAGCAACATAAGCTTTCCCCCCAAAAAAAAATACACCCGAGTCTTAAGTCGGACTAATCCTTCATGGGAGCTATAAAAATTACCGTATCGTTAGCTAGTGATACTTTCGTTAACATCTGGAAGAAAATGCCCTAAAGCAAATATGATTAAACCATGCTTCTCACAAACAAGTAAAGTGAACGGCTTCGATCAATAGTTTGGCAGCCTTTCCCGAACTCACTCACTCTCCTCCACTGACATCTCACCAAGTTACCGTCAAAACTCCTGAAAATCAAGAAAAAATTTGTATGATCCGCCCCACCATCACTACCACCAGAACGTAATGCACTTCAGATCTGGATTTCACCTGAAATTTTTTCTTGGTAATGAAAAAAGTTGAGCAAACAAGGCTATATTATAAAGTACAACTTACTAAAAAGCTATCACAGCCTTACTAAACAGCCATCTGCCTATTACATCTGGCTCTAATGCATTCACACAAAAGCACACAAGGGCAGTCAAACAGACTATAAGTACAGTATTATTAAATCAACCAGGAAGGACTACGGTAGGGGCGAAGATTTCTCACGAGGTCTACTACGCAGCCGCCTTACGATCGTAGTGCATTATAAAGTGTAGGCCTCAGCTCGCTTCCAGCGAAAAGAATATTAAATGGAACATTCTTTGACAAAAAAAAAAAATACTTCGTGAAAATAATGCGATAAAATCTAAATCAACTTAGATAAGTAGACCGTTCCATATGTGCGACACTAATCATCTCCCCCCAAATCCCCAATCGACCTGCTTTGCATTACAAAATGTCCGCATTCTGCCATGCACAGTTTTCCCATTACGTGAGGCTATTTCTGAACGAAGAATTACCCCACTTGGTTTAGATGAGGTGGGGGGGGGTTGGGGGGGAGGGGGGCTGGGGGTGACGCCCAGACCAAAATGGCTGCCGAGGCTCGCATTCTAGAAGAGCCAGCGCCCCTCAGTTGCCAAGTACAGGAATAAATATACTTAATATCAGAAAAAAACAAGAGGTTAATTCATACCATTTCGGGTAGATATACTATCATACATTATACCCAGACATAACAGACACTGATGTATGCTCCGCTGTCAAAAAGGAAAGGCACCATATGGGTGGATACGGGTCGAGTTGTGTGGTCGGGTTTAAAGGCATGGTAGAACATTCGCAAAGACCACAAAAAAAAATTTCAAGATTACCTTAAATTCCTCATTGTTTAAAGCAAGTCAACTTGAGAAAAGTAAATCCCTAGCGGAAACGCACTCTCATGTTATCATACATTAATAAACAGAGCCAATGCACAACTACGCAGTTATTTCTAGAAGGGAATGCACCGCTTCCAGTACAACTCGTAAATTCACGATAGATATGAAAACTATAATCGACACCAAAAGCGAGAATAGTAACAGAATTTTCTAGATTCGACTGAGATAATCTATTGATGCAACAAAAAATTTACAACTTCCTTCCCGCAACGTGAATACGATTAACAGGCTATTTATTAACTAAAAATTGTACTGCATACTATGGATTACACTAAATATATTTGTACAATGCACTGGCATATTACACAACTATAAATAAAGTAATAAAGGCTCTTCGGCAGCCACACCCAGAAGGGTCTGCGCTGGCCACGTAGCCAACCTGCGCAGTCCCGAACAAAGAAACACCACACAAAATAACATCTCTTACCTCTGTTCCTTCCAATATCGGTTTCAAATGCCCTTCCCGAGTAAGCTCAAACACTTGGACGTCCTGTAGTACCATGGTCGACCAAAATGAGGTAGAATCTTAGCAGGAAACGAAGGTAGATGGAAGCGCTGGTCGACCCCGCTCGCACCCGTCGCCCTGGCTGTAGTGTGAGAGGCGATCAGCTGTTTCCCGCGACGTCACACACCCACGACCCAGTTTAGCAAGTGTGGACACGTTCGGATGCGTGCCAGCTTGGCTTTACTTCCTTGCCAGTCGCGTTTCGCAGCCGAGTGAAAGCGCTGTTCGTGCAGCGCATGCGTGCTCTGATGCGCCAAGAGTTGTGACAGACAACAAAGTTTTATAACTGCAATTCTTTATTCATCAGAGAGATGAATGTTTCAACTATCTACACAAAAAAGTCAACGCTTTCGGACGGGCGAAGTAAAAGTAGCTTCCCATTGGCTATCTCCCGTACTTCGTTCCTCTTTTGTTTATTACATGGTGGAAGCTGATTGGTCGACAGAAAAAGTAAAAGTATTCCCTACTCTCGCTGTGTGTATTCCTATTTTTTCCCTCCCATTTTTCGCCATACATGTTGGGTGGAATTTTGATAAAGAGAAAAAGACTGAAAGCATAGACCCGGTGCAGGCTCTCGGTAAACTTTTTTTCCTTTTCAGGGCAGCCAAATTTCTAGAAGCATGGACGGACGTGGGGAGGTTATCATCTGGGAGGGAGCAAGACTTTGGTCACGTCGCCAGGGTTTCTGTTGACATGGTGACTGTCACATATCGCGGCTGCTCGTCCCAACATGATGAAACTCCTCATTTCTTGTGTAATTTATATTTCTATCCCCCTCCCTTCCAGCTGGGATGGTATTCTCAAATAACTTGAACGGTCTGAGGGTGAAATATACTACCACTGTAGAGGAACACAGACAGACAGACACACATGAACTAGATGGGGCCCAACGAGTGTAAAACTCCCTCCCGTACAATACAAAATACGTAATTTCACAATCGGTTGACTCCTGTAGGGCGCAATTACGTAAATAAAGCCGTCAACTTCATCATTTACATATGCAAATAGTCTGCAATATTCAAACAAAAACGCCCCCTAGTTATCACACTGGTCCGGGGCAACTAAAACGGGGGGGATAGTGCCCACTTAACAATTTTGCCTAATTTGGCAGTTATGAAACCACTTGTCATACCGTTAACGTCACCTGATTCATTGTGGCGATTATCTGATGACAGACGAATACCAGTGAAAAATGTAATCATGAATCACTCGCTAACGATCGGACGATTAATTGGCTGTGTAATTACTGTGGGCGGCTAATTAATCTGGAGCGGTTGTCATCTAATCCTCGGGTACTGATTGGTCAAGCTATTCCTGGTGTTGGGGTCACAGGTCTTCCAGGCCTTGAAGAGGGAGTTCCCTCGTTACGCTCGCCAATTAGGGTCGTGGAAATTTTGGCCGAATGAGTAATTATATGGTTAAGTTGTTTGAGTACTTCAGGTGGTTTTGTGTGGTTGGGCATTTTACCAAGAGCTTTTTTCTCGTGAGGATTTATATATCTACTTGAAAGGGCAGCAAACTGAACATCACGATGAACATATGAAGTTATAAATCTTTTATTTTTTGTACCTTTGTAATTGGTGACAAGAGTGGTTTTACACCCCTTTATTTCCTAGTGGGGATGTACAGACCAAGCAGAAGAGGAGCACGAGGGGCGCCACAGGCAGTGTACGTATATGTGTGTGTGTGTGTGTGTGTGTGTGCACACGCTGGGAGGCCTCCCTCTGCCTGACTCTGATGTGCCCAACTATTGATCACGGCCAGGCTGGTGGCGGCCTGCCTGCTCTTCTCTGCTGCCCTCCCAGCCGTGTGTTTGCCGCATTTCTTCCATTGTTTCTGCTATCTCCTGCATCGTGCGGGTGGGGTAGGAGGGGGCTGTTGGGGTAGAGGGGGCACCGTCGTGCTCTATCCTCCTCTCATCAACTAGGATTCGTTCCGTTTTTTCGGTGCATTTTTCTATTAATGTCTACCCTTCAAATTCTTTCTCTCTCTTTACTCTCTCTCTCTCTCTGCTTGCAGATCAATAAGGATCTCTATGTTGAAGAGGAAGACGACTTCTACCTACTCCTGGCTCTCATATTTCCACTCGTTATTATCAACACCCTTAAAGTTTTTAAAAGCGACGTTTTTTGTTTTGTTTTGCTTTTCTCTCTTTCCACCTACCCTCCCGCTTTCCCCTCCCCTTGGCCACTTCCGTGTCCATGCTACCCCCCCCCCCCACTCGCTGTCCTTTTCCGCCGCTGCGTCATTCCTCTGAAATGACCACTACATCATCATCCCCTCCTCCCCCCCCCCTCCCCTCCCATGACCTCTCCCAGGCCGCCCGCCCGCCCGCCCGCCGGCCAGGCCTGCCGACCGACCGACCGACCGACCGACCGACCGACCAACCAACCGTACCGCTTGCTGCTCACTCTCCCAACGCTCGGATGACTCCACCACCACCATCTCTCTCTTCACATGGACTACACTTGACATTTGTATCTTTCCTCACACCGCTTGCGCGACGTTCGGAGTCTGTCTCTCGCCGACCAACATATTCCAATGTTTATGTTCCACGCATCCCTCTTGTACCTATGTATGGTCTCCACCTTAATGTATTTTCTAGAGTACAGATCTATAATTCAGAGCTTCAGATACCACTGAAATTATTCTTTCAAATGTTTATATCGAAACAGTCTTTTGTACGACTGAATTATTGACGAAGTGTCCTTCGCAGACACCAACATATGTCACAAAATGGATCCTCTTGCTTCTCTGATTCACACCTCTCTCTCTCTCTCTCTCCATATTGTCTATCCACCTCAAGTCAATATCCTAATTCCTTTCAATCCCTACTTCATCTGTGGTCAATTACAGCTTTATATCACCTACTAATAGCGAACATAATCCACCATATTTATAGTTTTGTTTGTCCATCAACTGCTCCCACCACCACAATCACCTTCCACATTCAACCAAAAGTCTTCTCTATGACAACCCCTTCATCAACTTTTGGTATTTCTTCCCACCTCATGCGTCTACGAGGGTCATCAACTCTCAATGTCTACCCCAGTCATCACCATCATCATTATCGTCTCCCTTTCCATCCCATCTACTGCGGTACTGCCACTAAAATTTCCTTTGTAGTTTCCCTTGGAGCCATCAACTCTCCAAGAAAAGATTTCCATCGTCTTCTCCAACCCCCAGCTGATACGAGGCTTGTCATTTGTGTATTCCGTTATCCCAAGATAGATATTTCCTTATTAGTCACCTTCTTCTGTCGTTCTCTCTCTATCTATCTCCCCTTTTTCCGTCTTCTCCTCTTCCCTCTACTACCCATGGTGTTCTCGTCTTAATTCCTCCCCTCCTATCGTCTCTCCCAAGAGCTCTACTTTCTCCCAACCGAAAAAGAAGAAAAAAAAATTATCCCACAAGTCCTTCTCGTCCTCCTCTCTTCATATTTCCGTCTCATCTCCCCAGTTTTTTCCCATTTGGCCGCTCCTTTCCAGGCCAGCACCCCAATGCCACTCCACTCCTCCCCCAGATTACCCTCCCCAGATCACCATCACAGCAGGTCAACGCTTCTCCTCAGGCCAGTACCCCAGCAGGTATTAGCTCCTCCTCCTAAGGCCAGTATCCAAGTAGGTCTTCACGCCTCCCCAGCCCAGCACCCCAGTAAGTCTCCGTTCTTCCCCCAGGCCAGCACCCCAGTAGGTCTCCGCCCCTACCCAGCCTTCCAGCAGCAGCAGGCCCGAGAGGTCTCCCTATCTCCCTTCACTTCCCGCACAAAAACCATAAAGCTCCTCCCCACCAGCATCTCTTCATAAGAACTCTTCTCCACCATCTCACTCTAAGGCTTCTTCTTCCCAACATCTCTTCTCTTTAAGGCTTCTTCTCCCCACCAGCATCTCTTCATAAGTCTCCTCCTCACCACACCTCACCATATCTCTCTACAATGCCCACCCAGTACAGGCACGTTCTGTTAACTACAATGTCCACTGTATGATGTACCGTGACCCTCCTTGTATTACTCTGAATGTTAACAACATGCCCAGTGACAGCATCTCTGTAACTGTATGCCCAACATGAAATGTACCTTTGACCTCTGATCCTACTGCTACCAACGTTAACGACTATGCTCTAGGCAGCGCCTTGCTCCAAACAAACACCTCAGTGTATATGTGATTTGTCTGGGTATACTCGGTGATGCGAATGCTAACAAGTTTTGTATGTGTATGTCACATTTCAAACTTGTTTTGTATTACACAATGTCACCAGTGTTGCTGTCAGCATCATTCACTATCGTGTAACTATATATCGCGTACTGCATGTATCCTAGACCTCCCCCTCTCCCCTCCATGACGGGAAGGGGGCCCCTGTGGGTCCCTGGGCCCTACTCGGGCTCCACCTGTCACCCACCTATGTCCCATGTACTGTGCCCACTGTACGCTCTATACTGGCCTCCTCCACCTAACCCCTAGATATGTGCCCTTCACCAATACTCTCACTGAAATCATTTGTCTATGTATATCTAGACAATAACTACTTTTATATAACTGAAACCATACAACCATCTCTCTACGGCTTCTCTCCAGCACCGCACGTATCTCTTAAGGCTCCTCCCAACCACTGTCTCTTCATAAGGCTGCTTCTCCAACACACCATCGTCTCTCAGTAAGGCTCTTCTCCATTGCTATCTCTCTTGTCATGCTCCTTGCCATCGCCATCTCTCCTTGAGACTCTTATCTATCTCCACCACAGCACAATCTCTCCAAAAGATTCCTTCCACTAACATATCTCTTCTCCATAGAGCTCCTCTTCCTCAAGCTCCCCCCACCATCTCTCCAGAGTCTCCCTCCATAAGGCTCCTCCTCTTCCACCCTCACCACAATCTCCCCTCCCCCTTAATTCTGGAGCATAATCTCCGCTTAACGGGCGAGGGGGGGGGGATGTGGGGGGAGGGGAGGAAATAGGACTTCCAACGTCAGAGAGATAGGGCGGGCGATAAGATTCGGATAAGGCGTTATCTCGCTTCTACTTTACATCAAACAACCCAAGTTGAAGTACCAACCTTTAAAAGTCATTTATAAATATATATATATATATATGTATATATATATATATATATATATATATATATATATATATATATATAA
>JAYMFT010003553.1:0-17252 GCA_038088735.1 Panulirus argus | reverse complement strand
TATATATGATGAAGACAAGGATGTCAGTCTCATGATATACTACAACAATCCGAAAACATGCTCACTTGTAATGGACAACAATATGGTAGGTCGCTCTGGAAGTTTGAACCGTACCGATGTGGTATATGAGTTCCGACGCAATATTGGGGACTGTCAGCCCCGCCACATAAACTGAGCCGCCGCCGCCGCCTCTCGTTCCTCTTACAAGAAGGTGGAATCAAACATCGTGAACCTAAGCATGGAACGAGACTAACTCTGAATGATTATAGAGATTATATCCAAAATCATTACTAGATGCAGTGATTGGAGGAGACCACAGACATCAGAAACCATTCACCGCCATACAGCTCTTTGATGGCCCGCCACTAGGATGCAGACCTAACGCCGTTTTTGGACAGGGGGAACACGTCACTGAACCCGCCACAAGGTCTTGCTAAGCAGATGTACGAATTCCTTTTCACCTGAGTGAGCGTACAGAGCGTGACCGTTTAGACACAGAAACGGGCGAGTTCCTTCTCCTCCATGCAGCGGAAGCAAGTCCTACATATCCCTTGAGGTGTGTCTACCCAAACGCAAGACCAACGCAGCAGGAGATTTTGTGGGAGGGGAATGAATCACAACATCGTTCTCATAACCGAGCTTATGACCAACGCAGCAGGAGATTGTGGGAGGGGAATGAATCACAACATCGTTCTCATAACCGAGCTTATATGACCCATAAATAAAGCTAAAAGGCAATGGGAAGGTGGAAAGATTATGATCAAAGCTGTATATATCTTGTTTCTCGTTAAATCTGAGACGCCATCTGTTGTAGAAGCACCAACTTTTCGACCAGCTCTTAGTTCGACCAGCTCTTAGTTCGACCAGCTCTTAGCTCACACACCACACGCACACACACACTCTCTCGTGGCTTTGAGTTTAGATGTGATATGAGCGTTAAAGATTTGAGGAGTTACCGCCTCTCAATTTGGCGGTTGGCGTAAAGAGGAAACTTGGATAGTTCTGTAGACTAGATGGCCAGACTGAAGGAAAATCTATTCATAGCCGATCCAACGTGGCGATGAATGGCTCGGGCGAGATGTGGTAGGAAGTAAATGAGGGATGATGAGTTCTCCGAAGACGATCATAAAGTGTGATGGAAGTTTATTTTGAGAGAAGACATAGATTTCGAATCTTCTGTGAAGGGTATTGGATACCTGAGGGTCTCTGGCTTCTTCACGTACATGGCTAAAGATACTATTTGAACCCACTGTCTGTATTCATTTATTCTATAAACATTCTCGTTGAAAAACTTTCTTATTCCTTATATTTTGGGGCCCAAGGCCATAGCGTTACTTGATACAGTATTTACAACTGTGGAGTCAGCGTCTGACCTGACCTCCTCAGGGTCACGTCGCCTGCCTGCATCATGTATAACGTGGATATACAGCCTCCACTTCCAGGGTCATATCTGTTGTATTGGAATACTAAAACAGATGCCCCACTGGGGGGGCTGCATTTACCCTGACGCAAACTCTCTCTGATTCACTTTCGGGATCAAGATTCTGTCAGCTATACCAGATCGCATTAAAAATGCCAGCAACACTTATTTATAACCAGTGAGATGAGATGTACTAGATCACCTATACAGAACGACACATGTCAGGCGTATTAAAGGAAAATCTCTTGTAGAGAATGACTTGATATGGAACAGAAGGACATGTATTCTCGTATTTTCATGCCTTATTGCGTCTCTCTCGGCTCTGGAAGGAGATATTCTCAGACGGCGTGATCTAAAACACCGTAAAGTTAACGTCAGACGCAAATTGGAGATTACGACAGCTAAAAAAGAATGATCCCGTGGCTTTGGGAGAGGTTCCCCGACGCAGCTCTCGTCGGACGAACTACGACAGTCAACAGAGACGGAAGAAGGGAGAAACATACCCCAGGAGTACACTGGTTCCATCCAAGAATGGCTATACTCATTCTTAAAAATATAAAGACAGAGAAAAGAGAGCGTCAAAAAACATACTTCCATTTTGGCACACGGGTATCATTTCACAACAACGGATGCAGATGGAAGAGTGTGTGTTTGCGACTGGGGCAATGTTAACAGATGCAACGGGTGCATATATACGTTTCACTGTTGCCTCACCGAAATACCCCCGGCCCTTTGCTCCCACCCGTGTTTGTTGATTCACAGTGGCCAGCTCCCCGGAAAATCGAGCATGCGTTGCGTCTGTTCTGTTTGACACGGGGCTTATCTCCCATTCATGTCTGCGTGCTTAATTCTTCGACAGTTGGAGGAAGAGGAGGAGGAGGTGGAGGAGGAGGAGGAGGAGATGTATTCAACGATGAAGCTGGTTTGTGAATGTATGTAATCAAGGGTTCCTTTGTGTTTTTTTTCAGTCTTGCGGATTGGACGGCGTGCATTTCCTTCACGCGGAAGAAGTTCAGTCTGTCTTAATGAGGGTAAATGAGAGATGATGATGATCTCTCTTGTCTGAATCAGTCATTATATTCGTATAATGAATCACATCCGCTACTCGGTCGAATTTCTCTCTCTCTCTGTCCTTCTGAATTATGGAATTTTTAGTCTCCTCATTTCTTGTTTGAGTGAGTCCTCTCGAACTCACGAGTGCTTCATCACATCATCTCGACATTCACAGAGGGTTATCGACTCTACGTCCCAAGACACATTCCATTCCCCAGCTGCCAGAAGCGAAAGGTATTCTCAACGCAACAGAGCCCAGCTCACAAGGTGACCACAGCACCACTGAAAACACACCCCCCCCCGTGGCAGCGAGTCACTGTAAGAAAACTACTATGAATGGAACCATCGTTAGGGTCTGTGTCAACAGGAGCTGTAGATGCTGGTGTGTGTGTGTGTGTGTGTGTCACGTCTGAGGCGCCAATACAGAGACGATCGGGTGTCCCATTTCCTCACCTTGACACTGGGAATGGGCAATAGACGTCACCTCAGCCATCTTAAATGTATCAGTGCATTATTGTCGAAGCCATTTACTTGTTCTGACTTTTATCTCGTTATAGTAATAAGCGCTGGGATAGAGCAAATGGCTTCGATAGTCCACTGGTACAGAAAGTGTCTGAGCTGACGCCAATAGCCCGTCTGGAGATGTCATAAGCCTGTAGTCCTAAGTTAGCTAATTCATTCATAAGGTTTGGTTCAGTCAAACGTCAGTAATGAATCTTCACCAGGTGATATCCCCGTCATCGTATTCTGCGTCAGTCACTAAACATTGCAAAACGTTGTTTACTAATCGCTCTCAGTCTCCAGTGAAACACGACATCCACAGAAGACCATTGGTATATGAAGACTAACAGGTCTGTCGCTGTAATGCTCATCGCAACGGAGAAATTTCGGTGTTTTTGGTATTTTTGTGCACGTCGAGCACTGGGGCATTTTGACGTTTAGAGTTTTGTAAATTGCAAGACGTCGAAGGTGGAAAAAAAAACACATAGCCCATATCTAGCGAGGAAAATTAGCCCCCCTGTTTGCCAGACGGAGACGCAGCATTGCCTCTGTCAGTCTCTATATGTGTGTGTGTGAGAGAGAGAGAGAGAACTGTGCCTCTTTAACTAACTACGTATGCAGTACGGCCCCAGGCAGTTATCTGACATTGGTGGAGGTACTAAGTCACTCTCATCTGCAGAGAATGTAATGTGTTTACATGAGTTTACATGAGAAAGACTAACAACAGGAGGCCTGATTGGCTCACGACTGGGTTGTCTGTTAAAGAAAAGAAAGTTTAACTTGACAAAAAAATGTAATTCCGATTAGCAATTTTTTTTTTTTTGTAAGCTATCACCGACTCCCCGCTGCTGCACATTAGCCTTCTACTGTCCCCGTTACCGCTGTGTGTGTGTGTGTGTGTGTGTGTGAGAGAGAGAGAGAGAGAGAGAGAGAGAGAGAGAGAGAGAGAGAGAGAGAGACTTTAAATGGCTCAAAGTTGTATGAAGAGTGCACAAAAAGGTTACAGAAGAACACACAGTAGAAATATGGAAATGACAGTCTGTATAAAATCACTAAAACACAGGTCAGTAGAGGAGAAAACTCGCAGAAAAAGGCATTAGGTTTAACACAATCTGGAAACATGGTGTATCGTGAGCAGAAAAAAACTAAAAAATATCTTTTACACTCATTTTGAGGACGAGAGCAAAACTGATGCTTCTTTATCATGACGAACATTAGTCAAACAATATACTTATACAAGAAATTGAAAATTGACTTCATGCTGCTCGAATGAGAGATATTACTACACTTGCTTTCATAACTGTCACACAACTGACATAGGGAGACATATGACTGATACATGAGTTAAAACAGGTGTGCTAAGCTCACGCACGTTAATAAAAAATGTAGTAATGATGTGTTTTGTCAGTTACCAAACAGATGCAATCGAGGGTACGTAATCAGTACGAGTTACGTCAAATGCAAGAATGACAGATGTCATGACAGACACATTATTGACATGTAAAGGCATTATATACATAACGCTAATTCACGTGCTATGGAAGGACAGATGACTGGCAAAAGCGTGTTTGACCAGACACATGACTCGAGTCGTAACGAATACGTTAAGTGACGACAACGTCAAGAATTTTAACACACGCAAAAGCTGTCAGACGAATAGATTCATTTGTCTACTCTGGAGTTCATTTCCTAATGGTTGTAGTGTTCAATCAAGGGAAAGTGGCACGATATCTCCCCGGAGAACACGAGTTCGTATCCACGTCCGCCTGGCACTCTAGTGGAACCCAGACTCCCACCTCCCGCCTCATCGTTGTGAAGGCTATGTCACAGTCGATAGTAGTGGTGGTGGTGGTGTTGGTGTATCTCTAAGAGGGGGTTTTCCGACTAACTCGACCCACACGTGGGAAAGTAGACGACCAATATGTCATTCAAAACCTCCCAGGAAGATGAGATTTGGGTGTTACCCTTCTTCTCAGGAAATGGATTGTTTGACACACACACACACACACACACACACACACACACACACACACACACACAGAGTAGAAAATGCCGAGCACAGAATCGAGTTACGGTTTTTTCTTTTCTACTTTGATGTTTCAGAAACCGTCGCTTGTGTTTCCGACTCGAGGCGTTTTACGAGTTGAGCGGAGAGGAGACTCGTAGTGTATTGTTGGTGACGTCAAAGCAACAAGGGATGAGGAAAGACGTCAGACTCTTAGGTCATGTCGTCCGTCTTGTTTATCCTGTTCGGTCCTGACGTCACCCAAGTGGCCTCGGGTGACGCCAGGCGTGACGGGCGATCGTCCTGGGGTTGATGATAATGTGTATAGAAAGTGGGGGACTGGGGGGAAGGGGTGAGGAAGGAGAGGACATGGCTGGAACGGAAGGGAACACACACCACTGATGGGACGGGAGGAGGAGACAAGGGATATGAGCTGGATGGGTGAGGGACAGGACATAGGATGAAAGCGAGTCCTAGAATAGGAGTGACGTGAGACAGAGGTCGTGATATAGTATATGTATAAGGGGAGGTTCAGCAAAGCCAGGTGTAGGGATGATTAAGGCCAGGTGAAATGAAAGTAAGAATAAGGGGGAGGAGAAAGACAACTCTATTGGGGAAATAGGGTTGAGAGAGGAGTATTAAGAGAGAAATTGTGTACCCCACTGAGATATCCTGTCCATGTCTGAGTTTATTGAGGAAGCTGTGTCAAGGCGAGATGCAGATCGAGTGAGAGAAGAGGGAGAAGAATTGAAGGATGTGGATGAATGCAGTGTTGAGTCATCAGTGTATGAGTGCATTGGATTATTCATGGAAGAGAGAAACTCATTGAGAAAAAGGATAAAAAGTGTAGGGGACAGGACAGAACCTTGAGGGACACCACTGTTGATGGAGAAAAGGGGGGAGGCTGATCCATCAAGAACCACAGAGATAGATCGGCCGGAGTGGAAGCTAGATATCAAGAAGCAAAGTGCGGGAGGGAAGCCAAAAGTGGGGAGTTTAGAGATGAGATCTTGATGCTACACCCTGTCAAAAGCTACTCAATCATCAAGCACATTCAATAATCTTTCAAAACACTTACACAGTCTCATCCTCACCTCATCCTTATCTATTATCACTTTCCCGTTTACCACTCTCACTAATGCTCCCATCTGTTCTCTTGTTTTTCTCGCACTATTAACCTTCTCCAAAAACATGTTCTTTCTGAAGTTTAATGATATATGCTCACCATAACTCTCATCTGCCCTCTTTTTCAACCCCTGCACCTTCCTCTTGACTTCCTGTACATTTTCCAGTTATCTGCAGTCCTTCCTTGTAAGTAATGTCCATACAATCTCCTGATTGTGCAGAGCAAGGATCCCAAACCCAATATTAAAGGCTGGCAAAAGGAAGGGATGCCCATCACTGTGGGGACGACATGCTAATCTGCTACCTTAAATCTGTGAATGTATTTTCTTCTAAATGGCTCTTGCTCAGTGCAGACATACCTATCATATACAATACACTGTGGGCGTACAGTAACTGTAATTTATCTTAGAATGTGTTCATTCAAGTATATTCAGTGTTCCTAAATGTCCAAGCCCTAAAAACCATGACTACCAACGTACTTTGAATTCCTTTCATTGGTTAGCAAAAGTATATTTATGATCTTTAATGTTAATCTTCATCATTTTCATTATCATCATTGTAACTTACCAGAAGATAGATGAGAAGGTTATAGTACCTCTCTAGTGATCTTCTCAAAGTCTGAATTATATTCTAACCATCACTGCTTAAATTACATACTTTTCACTTTTCTCAATCACTAATGCTTCAAGTCTACCAGAAAATTTAAGAAATTATTATCAAAGTATACAGAGCTACATGAGGAAATTAGTTAAGAGACAAAAAGGAAATCAAAGATTAAAAGAGGAAATAAAATCAAGGACACTAAAAAATATTTGAATCAGATATGCAAGAGTATCAAGGTGAAGTCTTTTTTTGTAACGATCATCTCTTACCTCATTTGTCATAACATCCCATATGCCATCACATGCTAACACTATGAACTCCCACTCTTCTGTCAAGTCTCGAACTATCACATCTGGACATGCTGTGAAACAAAAATAAAATTTTTAGTTAATAAAACTTTGCTATAGTTATCAGGCCTATGTACTTTTTTGTTTCATAGTAACCAACATAACATGGGCAGAAAATGCCCTCATCTTGGCAATCTCAGATGACAGAAATGCAGAGTAATTACAAGAAAAAAACTGCAGGAAGAGAGAAAGACAGAAAAAGGAAGAAAAATTCCACAATATCACTCTTTGAGAACATAGGGGGTATCATAATGGTCAAACATCACATGAGTGATATCTATACAGAATTTATGGGAAGGAGCAGCTAACAACATCCCAAAGGTTCAAGCTTTTGTGGCAGAAACACATGCAGAAAGCTCAAGAGTAAGTACAAGAAAAAACTGCAGGAAGAGGGAAAGACAGAAGAAGGAAGAAAAATTCCACATCACTCTTTGAGAACAGAGGAGGTATCATAATGATCAAACATCACATGAGTGATATCTATAGAGAATGAATGGGGAAGGAGCAGCCAACAACATCCCAAAGGTTCAAGCTTTTGTGGCTTTAACACATGCAGAAAGCTCAAGAGTGCAGTGGCTAAAATAGTGCCTATAGAACAGGGAGAGGGCAGCAACAAAATTACAAACAAAAAGGATGGATGCAGAAGAGAGTTAAGAAGGAAGAAGGCTTCTGATGCTGATGTGGATAAGAGAAAGTTGGAGAAAGAGCCAACCAAGATTATCAATAAGTATTCCATACTTGGGTGAATATGAAGCCCTTGTAAATATGGAATAACTGCTCATAAGAAAGATAATTTGGGCACATATGTAATAACTCAACTTTTGGGAAGCAAAGTTTGTAATGTTCACTATTTTGAGTTTCCACAATAGAGAAGAGGATATGGCTATGCCTGTCATGTTTATGTTACGGTGAGGTTGAATTGTAGTGCTCTAAGATTCAATAATGGGAAACAAGTGAGATTTAGGAGATAAAACATGAAACATATTTAGCAATATACCCTCTCCTATATCTTTCTCATGCAAGATTTTCCATGTATTCTCCCACCTACAAGTGGGCATGACATGTAGTTTAGACAGCACGCCTCACACATTACAGGAGTATGAATCTAAAGTAGCTCTGGTCCTTACTCATTTATTTGATCTCTATGTTAGAAACATAAAGTTTCCCTTCTTAAATGTATACTTAAGGGTAGCCCATCCCTAAGAAAGGATAGAGTTTTAAACCTTCCAACTATCATCCCACTGCCCTTACTTCTGCTACTTCCAAAGTTTTTTAAACTCTCCTCTATTTGAACTTTCTTAAATGCTTAGGATACTATACACTTCTTTCAGATCATCAATACGGCTTTCATGGTGTAAAGGAACAGGTGACTTCACTCCTATACAATTCACCTCAGGTACTCCTTTCTCATGGATTTTGGTAATTCTTTTTGTCATGACTCTCAACGTCTCCAAAGCATGTGACAGGGTGAGATGTAAGTTTTTAAACTTTCCTCCTTCGCTTCATCCCTAGTCAATCCTTTATGACAAATGGTGATAGGGTGACTTCTTACCTTAACAGTGTCATTCCTCTGGGTTCTGTCCTATTACTTTTTCTCTTTCCTTTCTCCATTAAAGATCTTTCTTTAGTCTCTAACCCTATTCACTTATATTCCCATAATTTCTCTCAATATACTTTAACTCAGTTTCCCTCTCCTCCTCACAAGTATCTGTTCTTTCTCTTGCACAAAACGTATTTCCTCTCTTAATCTGGATATGAACAGTATCTCAGGATGGGAAAGCAGTAACTGAAAGTAGTTAAATTCAGTGGTTTAAAAACAAAATTTCCCCCTATATCTTTTTCCAAATCTCACTTGTTCCCCATACTGTAGAATTTCAAAACACCACAGTTCAACCTGTCAGTAACATTTACATACTGAGTGTAGGCATATTCTTCACTCTATCATGGGAACCCTACAAAATGAACATTACAAAATCTGCTTCCCATAGGTTGGGGTATTTCATAGGTGTCTTAATCATTGCTCTTGTGAGGAGCTTTTCCATATCTACAAGGGTTTTATTCACCAAGGTATGGAGTACTGCTTGCATATTTGTGGTTGTTCTTTCTCCATCTCTCTTTGCCAGGGTAGAATCAAAAGTCTTCAAACTTATCAACTCTCCAGCTATCATCTGTTGTAAATCACCCCCTTCAAATCTACCGTGATCTTGCTCTACAGGTATTATTTGGCTGCTGCTCTTGTGACTTGTTTGCAAACATTACTTTCACTGAGGCTTCAGCACTTCGTCTGGCAGTTGCCTCTCACAATTTCTGTGTGGAGGCCAGATGCACAACGAATGACTATTATGATACCTCCTTCTTTCCTTGAACAGTGAAATTCTGTAATTCTCTTCCTTTTTTGTCTTTCCCTCTTCCAACGAATTTACTACCTTTAAGAGTCAGGTTTACAAATGCCTAAGGAGCTCTAATTAATCTTTACATTCTGTTTCTCATACTCTAGTTTTCTTTCATATGAGGTGGCTATAATTAGGGTATTTCTACACATGCCATGGTGATTACTAATAAAAAGAATTGATGACATGTATTGTGGAAAGATAAATCCAAACCTTAGATTCTCAGCAGAAAATCAAACAAATGAGTTTAGAAATATACCTATAATGAATAATTATTGGATGACAAAAGACTAGAAAGCATCTTTCCTCATATTTAGTTGAGTCGTTTAAAAAAATGTACATTGATCACCAGATATTACCAAATGGAACATCATTCTGTTTATCAAGGAATCTTATAACCACTCTTGCCAAAGTGAATTTTTTCTGGATTTAGACCTTTTTTTTGTTGGTCCAAAGTTGCCTGTATACTAGAGCCCATAATAACCTTTACCTTGGCTTCCCTGAGGATTCCTTCCATGGAGATCAACAGAATTGCCCTTTGACATTCCTCAAACACAACTGTCAGATGATACCTCAATCTAGATGTGGAAGATCTAACGTTTGTCGTGCTGAGGATGCTACCTTCAAAAAAAGTTGAATCCTAATATATGAATCCTAGAACATCTTAGAATAACTTCTGAGGTAAAGCATTTGCTTTAGTAATCTGCTAAACAGAGTGTTTTTCTCTTGCCCTCTTCCTTCATGTTAGTATACTCTCAAGCTTGCGGGAGTTACAACACTGGAGAGAAGTGTAAACTCTGAAGAATAAAAAAAACCTTTCCAGGGTATACTGCAAGAATATTTTCATAGGTTTTGTTTCCCCTCTGTTCTTTCAAAAACTTTTCTCTTAAACAATAATGAAGACAGTCAAGTTCATGAATATGATACGAGGACTGTGTTGTGATACTCCTGCTTCCATCTTTACAGTGAGTGGGATAATGTTTTCACAGATGCAAGGTCACTAACTGGTCAATGATGGGCCTGGAATTGAGAAAGCAAGCTGCTACCAGTGAATAGCTGGCTCAATGATCGGTGAGGGGCAATTACCTCACCAGATGGCAAAGGGTTAGAGGGTCTTAACTCCTGGGAACCTAAAGATTCTCTCAAGTTTGAGGGACATCATCCTGGAGAGGAAGATTTTTCTTTCTTTAACCCTTAAACAGTGAGCAACATACAACATTTGTCATTATAATGTCAACTGTGACATACATCATCTTAAATAAGATTTCTGCACCTATGTATTAAATTACATGCCAAGTGTAGCATTCATGTCCCACTAGGCCTCCTCACACCACACATATATCACTCAAGCCTCAGGAGCATCTCTGTCAACATGGAGGACTCTTATGCACTGCTGTCTCCTAGTGACCTAGTCCCATCTACTTCCAGCAGCACAGGTGGTCTGGATGGCTAGGGCAAAACAAAAAAAAGTGTTGATGAAGTATATGCTTTATAATATTTCTGAGAAAAACATGTTTATTCTTTCCATGTCAGTTACTCTAATGTTCTAACAGCAACATACATCACATGATGGAATATCTACTTCCCACAGTAGTAATGGTACGGGTGGGGTGCAAGGAAATTCTAGCCCACAGAAAATAGTCAGAGAAACTTAAGCTTTATAGTAATTTTAGATAAACTTGTTTACTCTCTTGTTGTCAGTTACTCAATTTTTCTGTTATTTGGGTATCCTCTGTGTGACAAACAGCAACTATTGGTACATGATCAACTGCAACATACATCATCTCAGACAAGAATTCCATGCCACTGTTTTAAAAATTGCATGCTTAGCTCAATACTCCACTTATGTCTTGGTCCTTCCTTCTTCCTTTCTATGCCCCTCTCACTCCTCCTTTCTCTCATGCTATGCGCTTAAGCGCTCAGCTGGGCAGACCTCAGATTCTTACTTTAACAGTCCAACACAAGAAAACAAAGGTAGATACAGCAATCATTTTATAATTTTTCACACTTCTGTTGCAGTGCCGTGCCATACCATACCATTATCCCAAGGTTTATATTCTATGATGCACTGGTTTTTAGATTCCTGTGGCTGTTTACATGGTTCATTTTTCTTAAATTTCAGGTTTTGTTAATTTTCCCCATCCTAATCAAATGCCTTTTTACTTTTGTCAGCCTTTAAAAGATCAAAAAACTGTTACAATGAACAGAGAGAAGTGAATGCCTACATATATCAAACAAAAAGCACTTATGAAGGCTAAGTCAAACTTCACTGTTCAAGTAATGGACAGATGTGACCGATCTCAATTTTTCTAACAAGGAAAAAGTGAGAAAGGAGGCAAAACACTTCACAGTATCCACTGCATTTGAGGTCTAAACAAAACAGCAGGATTGCTGGATCATCTTCAATGACTGGTCTCCATTCTAGAGGGGCAGGCTAATGTTTAGCACACTCATGCACCATGCTGTGGATACCATGTCAAATTCTAATCTCATCCAATTTGCACCTGACTTGACTATTGCATCACTGAATAGAAAAAAATAATTTAAAATCGAGTAACTCTGATTGATACATGAAATTCTGGTACATTACTCCTCAAAGATCACTCTCATGGTAATCCAACTCTATTAAGATATATAACAACCCTTAGCAGCAAGTGTCGTAAGTGCATTAGTTAACTCCCATCAGCCAAGCCAGAAGGTACTCTGTGCTAGCCCTTTAAAAATTTTCTCTCATCCCTCTCACACACTTCTGCCATCCACTGTGCATTAATATTCACCTGCAAAACTTTTTGTATATCTGTCTATCTACTTATATCTTTGATGCCCATTCTCTCTGGAACTCCCATCAAGGGGGTGGCCTCAGCAAAAGTGTCACCACTTAACCTTTTCTTATATGAATCCCTCACATACACCATTCTATGCATTCTTCCCCCATTTCTCTCCCTCCAGTACTCTTCCACTCCATTTCCCCATGTCACTGGTGGTCTTCCTCTCACACCAACCCCTTTCACTGTACTATCATATCCTGTCCTTGTAAACTCCCCATTTTGCATTCTTTCTGACCAAACCACTTCAATCATTACATTTTACCCACTATACCACTCCACAATTCATTCCCTTTGCATTCCCTGCCATACCAAATCTCTCATACATCCCTTCATTACTTACTTCATTCCATCTAGTCATACAACTTGCTCCTCTCAAATATCTCATTTCCACAGCCTGGATTCTTGATTTCTGCGATTCAACTGTGACCACATCTTGGCTGTAAAGGTCAGGGTCAGGGGGATTATGCTGTCCCTTGATTATCTCTTCACTTCCATACTTACAATTCTTCCCTTATTATTCTATTAAGGCAACCAAAGACTCTTCCTCCCTGTACTGCTCCTTACATTATTCTCCTTCAATATTATCAAACATATCCAAGATAGCTCCCTGATACTTGAATTCTGTCAACTAGTCTTTTTACCCCCATATCTACAACAGAAATTAGTAAATTTTCCTTTTTATTCTACAAAGCTTTGCAGAATCTATACTTTCACTCTGATTCCTTTCAAGCACCATTACTTGCATTTACCTTCAACTGCTTATGCCTACACAGATTAAAAAACACACTTCCAACCTTCTGCAACTCCTTTTCACTCTCAGCAAACAACACAGTATTATCCACAAACAGGCTTGTCACTAGCCACCTTACCTCACCACCACACTATATCTTTACATCCCTTTTTCCTAGTTTTGCTTTCATCTCTCTTATCATTACATCCATTTACATGTTAAGCAACAGTGACATCATGCAGCCCTGCATCACATCCACATGTATAGTGAAACTTTAGCTCAACTTTCCATCCACTCTTACAAGTGCATTTGCTTCTCTATAGAAGGCTTTCACACCATCCAATGACTGTCCCCTACCACATATATCCTTAACATATCGCATCAAGCATTCTACTTGGATCTGTCATATGCTTTCTCCAGATCCATAAAAGCTGCTTACAGCTTCTTAAATTTTGCTGGACACTTTTCCATTCTCATTCTCACTGCAAAAATCTGGTCCACACATCTACCTTTCCTAAAACCTCTTTGCTCGTCACTCTTGTAATGTTTGTAAAGTGCTTATAAAGTGTTTACTGGTGTATTTTATGATATTTCTATCTATCTATATCTCTGATGCCTGTTCCAACTGGAAACTCCCATCAAGGAGTGGCCACGGCAAAAGTCTCCACTTATCCCTGTCCTTACGTGCCTCCCTCGCATACACTATCCCACGCATTCTTCCACTATTTCTCTCCCTCCAGTATTCCTCTACCCTATTTACCCATGTCACAGGTGGTCTTCCACTCACACCAACCCCTTTAATTGAACTACCAAACACTCTCCCTGTAAACTCCCCATCTTGCATTCTTTTCACATACCCAAACCACCTCAAAGTATTGTATTTCACCCATTCTACCACTCCACAATTCATTCCCTTTGGATTCCCTGCCATACCACATCTCTCATACACCCCTTCATTTCTTTGTTCATTCCATTTAGTCACACAACATGCTCTTCTCAAACGGTTCATTTCCACAGCCCCAATTCTTGACCGTTGTGACTCATTCCATGTTTGTTTCGGCTGCATAGGTCAGGGTTGTGAGGACTATGCTGTCCCTCAATCCTCTCTTCACTTCCATACTTACACCTCTACCCTTCATTATTCTATTAAGTGGCCAAATGACTCTTCTACCCTGTACTGCTCTCTCCCATATCTGTCCTCCCATATCACCACACTTACCCAAGACAGCTTCTAGATACTTAAATTCTCTCACTTCTGCAAGTCTTTCTATCCCCGTATTCAAAGAATAATGTAGTAAATTCTTTGTTTCACTTTATAAAGTTTTACAAAATCTATACTTTCACTCTGTTTCCTTTCAAAAAACATTACTTTTACTTGCATTTACCTTCAATTGCCTACACTTGCACACATCATAAAACACCTTACAACCTTCTGCAACTCCTCTTCACTCTTAGCAAACAACACAGTATCATCTGCAAACAGGCTTGCCACTAGCCACCATATCTCACAGCCACACTCCATCTCTGCACCACTTTTCCCGAGTTTCGCTTTCATCTCTCTTATCACTCCATCCATGTATATATCAAAAAGCCATGGCGATATTGCACAGTCCTGGCTCAATCCTACATGTATCCCAAAACTTTCGCTCAACTCTCCATCCACTCTTACACACGCATTTGCTCCTATATAGAAGGCTTTCACACTATCTAACAGCTGTCCCCCTATACCATATATCCTTAATACATCCCATAAAGCATTCCACTCGACTCTGTCATTAGCTTTCTCCAGATCCACAAAAGCTGCATACAACTTCTTACCTTTCGCTAAATACTTTTCCATGGTCATCTTTACTACAATAATCTGATCTATACATCCCCTACCCTTCCTGAAACCCCTTTGCTCTTCACTTATTCTGCATTCAGTCACTTCTATCACTCTATCAATCAAAATTCTTGCATACACTTTTCCTGGTATACTTAACTGACTTATTTCCCTATAATTGCTACATGCATCCTTAGCACCATTTCCTTCATATAAAAGAATGATAATAGCTTTCACCAAATCCTCAGACACAACCTTATGTTTCCATGCTAAATTACAAATAAGATGCATCCATCCTATCACACTTTCTCCTCCATACTTTAGCATTTCAGCTGCAATCCACTCCAGGTGCCTTACCTACATTCAGCCTCATTATTGTCCTTCTTACCTCCTTTTTCGCTATAGGCTCCTGCACCTGTATCTTCTTCCATCCACCCTCCATGTCCATGTATGTAACAACTGCAGCCTTCTCTTCTCCCACATTCATCAGTTCTTTAAAATACTCTTTTCATCTTCCTTTCACTTCCTCCTTTTGATTCAGCAACTCCCCTTCCATACTTATTACATTAAAATTTCCAACCTTACATCCACCTTTCCCTTTTTTCACCTCCTTCCAGTATAGTTTCTTATTATCCTAAAACTTTTCACTTAACTTCCTTCCAAAATCTTCATCTACTCTTTCTTTGTTTTCCTCAATCAGCTTCTTTACATTCCACTTTCATATATTGTATTCTTCCCTCAACTTCCATTGGTAGATTCCTTTCAGGCAATCTACCATATACCTTTTCCTTCTCTTCAACAGCATTTCTATTCTCTTCTGTCCACTATGCATTGCCCTTTTTATTGCTATATCCCACTAACTTGTATCCAACTACTAATTCTACAACCTTTAATAGTATTTCTCTAAACATTTTAAACACCTCATTCACACATGACTGCATCCCTACATTTGCTGCACTTCCATCTAAACTTTCAGTTACCTTCCTTTCTTACTCCTCCTTGCATTTTTGTGACTCATCTGCTCACTTGCCAACACTTTTACCTCTCCATTCTTCCTGACACCTTACCTCCACTTCTCCCTAATCCTTATCTCCACAAGAATTGCAAAAGGGTCAGAGTCTCTAAAGAATTACCTCATGACTAGTGCAGCCTTTCTCAATCTTTCATTAACTGCTACATAGTCAATCAAAGCCTTTTGCTCTTCTGTTCCATCATTCCTCATCCATGTATATCTGTGGATCATCTGTGCTGGAAAAAGGTCTTTGCGAGGTATAAACCCCTTATCACAAATATCCAAGAGATAACTTCCATTCTCCTTTACTCCAGGCACTCCCAATTTACCATCTATCTTACCAATTTCATCACATCCCACTTTCGCATTCATATCACCCAATACGACCATGTTTCTCTCATTCTCAAAACTGTTTTTACAGTAATTCATGTTGCTATAGAAAAGCTTCATTTCATCCTTACCTCGTACAGTCTTCATATTCACAGGCTCATATACACATACCCATGCATACATCATAATCCCAATCTTTCCATTTACCCACACTATTCTTGATCCATTCCATTCTTGCTCTGCAACCCTCCCATACTCTTGGTGATAGCAGAATTCTACATCCTTCCTTTCCTCCTCCCGATAATTTTCACTTATTTCAGTCCATACCACAACTCCTCCCATGCCCTTTCATATATTTTTATTATTATTTATATTTACTATACTTGATCGCTGTTTTCCACGTCAGCAAGGTAGCGCCAGGAAACAGATGACGAAAGACTCATCTACTCATATACACACATATATACAGACATGCACATATAAGCACAATACATACATATACATACCAACATATACATATATACATACATACACATGCATATACACATGTACGTATTCATACTTGTTCGCCTTCATCCATTCATGACCCCTCCCCACCCCACAGGAAATAGCATCGCCACCCCCTACATCAGCAAGGTAGTGCCAGGAAACAGACAAAAAAAGCCATATTTGCTGGCACTCAGTCTCTAGCTGTCATGTGTAATGCACCGAAACCATAGCTCCCTATCCACATCCAGGCCCCATAGACCATTCCATGGTTTACCCCAGACATTTCACATCCCTGGTTCAGTCCACTGACAGCCCGTCAACCTTAGTATACCACATCGTTCCATTTCACTCAATTCTGTGCATGCCTGTCACCCTCCTGAATGTTCAGGCCCTGACTGCTCAAAATCTCTTTCACTCCATCCTTCCTGCTTCTCCTTGTTCCCTCCACCACTGACACATATATCGTCTTTGTCAACCTTTTCTCACTCATTCGTTCCATATGTCCAAACCATTTCAACATACCCTCTTTTGCTCTCTCAACCACACTCTTTTTATTACCACACATCTCTCTTACCCTTACATTACTTACTCGATCAA
>JAYMFT010003542.1:0-17252 GCA_038088735.1 Panulirus argus | reverse complement strand
TATATATATATATATATATATATATATATATATATATAGAGAGAGAGAGAGAGAGAGAGAGAGAGAGAGAGAGAGTGCGTGTGTTAACAAGCGATCTTGATTATGTCATTATGTTGTCCTTGTGGAACATCCAGATCACTGCAGAAACGATACAGACCGGTCGTTCGCCCCACATCACACACAATCACAGTATTGGAGTAATTAAAAAAAAAAAAAAGAGCATCTAATGTCATATTCATTACGGATGAACGGCAGGGTCGTGTCCCTGGTAAATTACATGACACACCTGCTCTACTGGATCATTATATTGACCATTATTATAAAGCAGTTTGATGACTGGGAAAAGAATGGACTCTGGATGTCTTGATTTTACAAAAACATTTGATAAAGTAAACTATGAAGTGTAAAGTTTTGCTTGTTACTAAAGAATGTGGTAAGTCAAAATATAGAAAGAAAAATAGGAAATTGGAAATTTTAACCTACGAAAATCCACCGTATGGAAAGATATGGAAGGTGAATTGTCAAGGGCGGGAGTCTGCAATCTCTAGCTCTATCAGGTATCCATTTGACATTACTGATGGTATTTAGGTAACCCGGGACAGCCTGAATTTATATAACACCAGAATGACATTCGATAAAGTGTATTCATGTTTAAAAGCTACAAATACAATAACGTTATCCTTAACACCCTACGCAGCCATATCATAATCAAAGGACAATTTAAGGAAGTGATAATAAATCCAAAACTCTGCAACTGTAACAAATGAAAGTCGTTCTTGAACTTATGCCACAAGACAATAATTATCTTAACTATTAAAAGTTTGTAGCTTGTTGTTTCAATTTTACGTAAATGAAATATTTTTGAAACTCGTTCCTAGACATTTCCTCCTCCCCCCCAAAAAAAAATAATTTTATCAACCTTTTAGGATTTTCATTATGTGCGTACCCCTAAGTAAACACCAGGCATACCCTTGAGTAAAGTACATGTATTTTTTGGTGAAAAACCCTGGTCTAGGCTACCTGAAGGAGTAGGTCTGGATACAGTACTCAATAATCATGATCTCAGACATTATAAGGAAGTATGAGAGTGGGCAGATGTGTGGCAGATGACACAGGAGTAATTAAAGCCGTAGACAATGGAACATCAAGAAAAACTTCAGACCTAGATTATATCTACACATGAGAACGTAATGAAATTTAACAAAGAAAAATTGCAGTTCCTACATACAGAGCCCCAGGGCCAATATGCAAGAAATATATAGTGTGGCAAACGTTGGTGCTGTTATTGGTGAGAGTTTAATTCGAGGAACATAATGGTAAGGTACTGCAGTGCTTTCCTACTACATAATTGGAATGATATTGAGAACACTCGTAAATAGAGACAGACTCTTGATGATGAAGTTGTTTAATGTATATATAAGAAGTAAACTCGAACACTGCTGAGTTTATGGACACCAGTAATACAGATTGTTGTAAACAAGATTGAGAGAATACAGAAACATTTCTCAAGATGAATGGAATAGATCATTGAAACCGCCAATGAACAATTAAAACAACTTTAGGTTAACAGTCCGGAACGTTGGAGGGAGAGAGATATGATAATGTAAGCCTGGCAGCATACGAGTATGTAGGGATTAAAGAACAATGTTTCTAAACCTGACATTATCCAGACAAGGATGATCAGAGAATCATTAAATTAAGAGAAATTCCCTGGAAAAATGCCTGAAATACCCAGCAAGGAATATGGACCGATTATTTAAAGCAATACATGATGATCTAAGACATTTAAAGAGTGACTAAAGAAATATTCATAGGAATATTAGACATGGTTGAAGACAATACCAGATGAACCAAGAGTAGACAACTTTGTCTGAGGAATACAGTACAGTACAGCGTGCAGCATGACCAGTGATGGATGGCAGGAGGCGAGGTGGTCGTTCGTAAACATACACGTCAAGTGGAGAGCACAACGCGCCATCCCTGCCGCCATGATCCTAGATTCTTGTAGATTGGTAGGTACTGATCTGGCTCCCCAATGGGGCTCATCCTGTAATACCCTTCGTGCTTCCTCCTGAGGTTCATGCTGAAACATATCCTCCTACTCCTTACTGGGCTCATACTGTGTCATGCTCATGCTCCCTGTTGGGGCTTATAATTTAACATAGGTTCATGATCCCAACAGAAGCTCTTGCTGTAACTTATGCTTAATGCTCCTTAATGATGCTTATGCTCCAAACGGGCTCATGGTCTAACACATGCTCATGGTCCATGCTGACGCTCACTAGTGCTCCTTACTAGGGCTAATGTTGTAACACATGTTCATTTTCCGTGCTGATGCACATGCGCTGACACATGCTTCCTACAAATACTCTGACATATGCTCTAACTTACTGGCACTCACGCTGTCATATGCTCCCTACTAGGACTCATGCTCTAACTCATGTTCCCTAATATGGCTCGTGTTCTGACTTGCTGATGCTCCCACAGGGACCCATGTTCTACTACATCCTCATGCTCCCTAGTGCGATCATGTTTTAATCTGTGCCTGTCCTTTACTGGACCTTATTCCCAAATGCATGCTTTTGGTATGTACTGAGTTTCAAGCAGTGGTATGTTTACCTTCCCTGGAGTTCATCTCAGTGGAGCTCGTACTTAATGGAGCTTGTATTCTGAAACATGCTCATGCTCCTTCTTGGGGCTCATGGTAGAAAATATGCTTATGCTTCCTACTAGGACTTAAGATTCTAATATGCACTTGATCCCTCCTGGGAATTGATCCCTCCTAGGAGTTATGCTTCCTACTAGAGCTCATGCTGTAATGGATATAAGTTAACAAACTTTGATAATAAGGTCAGTGGTTAATGTTAGAGTATGAAATTGTAATATTCTGGTTAACATTACAATACAGAACTGTAATGTTCTGGTTAGCATTACAATAGGGACTTGCAACATTAAAGTTAGTTTAGCTAAAGACAAGTTTATTAGTTACAATGCTGTTATGATTGTCTCTGACATTTTAAGTGGTTATAATATTTTTGTGTAATAGTAATTTATGTGTATAACAAAGTTTTGGTGAGTCACAGCATGATTTAGCAAAAATGTTGCAGCAGTATGTCTTGCCTGTGACTGCTGGAATTGTATGCTATAAAAGATTTTTTGTAAACTTCCAGGCTTTACCTCCACAGGTTCTACATTTACTGTAGTAAGTTTAATTGTATTGTTATGTTTGATTCTACCTTTAATGGGAATATGTGCTCAGTTGTTTAATGACATGAAATGATTAAGTGATATGTTGCTTTTTTGATTAGCAGCACATGTTTTGCTTACAAGGAAGTATTACTCTGTGAAGGTACATAATGATGTATATTGCAGGGTCCGGACATACTGTGTCAGTTGTAGTGGAGTTGGAGGCAACAGCAGCACTTCTGGATGCTCGTTATAATCAAAGAGTCAGAGGTCCCCCACCACCTATGCCTGGCTTTGCCCCATCACCTCTCAGCTCACTCTCTACCCCATCAGTACCCTCTCATAATGCTGCTGGGAGTCATGATTTACATAATGGAAGAAAGGCAGAGCAAACAATAGACAATGGACATACTGAAACCTTAGATAAAATGAAGAATGACAACAGTGGCAGACTAACACCTGACGACTCAAGTAAGACATCAAATAATACTGCAAGAAAAATTTCTTCACACACTTTCAATATGTTTGAACATTTAAACAATTTGATGAAATATAAAACAATTTCAGAAAGAAGAATAAGCCAACAAGACTCAGTTGGAGCAGATACCCAAAAAATGAAACCAGTAGAAGGGCATCAGACCCCAAGTGACAGATACCAATTTACTAGCAGTGGTAAGGAAATGCCTCAGCGATCCTCTGTACTGGACTATTCAGAGTCTGTAAAGTCCATCTACCCAGCATACCCTAGTGATGTGGTCAACATTTTACCTGGGTTGTCTGACCTTGAAGATCTGGGTGATGACCCCCTCCCACCTTTGTCATCCCAGGTCACAGTAATTCTTGATGGCTGCAGCTCCTCGCCACCACATATTGTCAGCGTGGTGCGTCAGGCCAGAGTAATGTGGCCAGGTGTGGTCGTCATCGTGGGTTTGGATGAGGAGAAGCGTGGAGAAGTGGATGATATCAGCCATTTGTCTGGTGTGACGCTTGTTACGGTGGGTGAGCATGGTCACCAATCGTTGTGTAAGTTTGTCACAATGTTCTCCCTTTAATACCATTCTGTATTCTGTTTAAAGATCACAACAGTATAGACAACAGAGATTCATCAAATTCTTTAGTCTTCAATAAAGTCTTATGTTTGAATGTTACAGAAATTACTGTCTCCTTCATGAATGCAATAGTAAGATCTAAAGTCTTATTTTAACAGACTACAGACTGGGATGTTTCAGTGTGAAGTGGCTCATGTCTGCTAAATATAAAGTAGTCAGACATTGCAGGTTTGAGGAGAGAATGTTATGTCAAACAATTTTTCTTGTTATACTTCATCTTACTCTGGCTTAGGGCATCTTCATGTAATCAGCTGAGTGATGTAGTATTAAGCATTAGGAAAAAAGCCCTAAATGCTTAGCCCAAAAGGCCAGGGTTCAATTTGAGGCAAGGTGAAATTAGTTGTGGTAGGTGAAAGGTGACTACCAAGAAGTCTTGAAATTAAGGCAAAATTATGAATCCCTTTTAAGTTTTTTTTTTTTTTTCTTTTTTATAAGCAGAGAATTAATTCATCAATACACATGATAAATCACCGTGGGATGTTTGAAGCCTTTTCCATTTACCTGTGGATAGTAGATTTAAAATATATTGTGTACTGGAAATTAAAGTGAGGAGATCTGCATGAAGAAATGTCTCATCAATCTATGATGAAAAGGATGAAATTACCTTTTAACATGACATAAGAGTAAACAGATAAGAAATCCAAACAGATAACAGGGAGTGAAAAGAGAAGAGATGATGGACTGTATAGAGATATGTAGAAAATATAAGTAATTAGCAGAATTTGAAAGAATAAACAAAGTGTGGCAGAAGTTTAATGGTAATGATAAAAATATTTTTTATTTTGAAATTATTTTTCCCACCTTCATGAGGTGGAATCAGGAATATGCAAATAACAGCCTCCTTTACAGACAACCAGTTGTAGCTTAGTATAATGTACCAAAACCACAGTCTACCTTCCACAGCCAAGCCTCATGGGGTCTTAGATTATCTTAACCACATACCATGCTTCACCCCATTAAAAGGATGTTGCCCTATCTATTACATATATTTCTCAGACTTTCTCTTTTTACACACACTCATATACTGAGCCACCATTCTCTACAGTTCTTTGGAATCTGCCAACAGTGCTGTGTCATTTGCAAACAGAAAGTGAACCACCCTTCATGCTCTGTCACCTTTATCATACTGCAGACCTAATGTTTGCTCCAAGATCCTCACTTTTGATTTCCTCACCACAATGGCCGTAAACAAATTAAACAGCCATGGTGGCACCACACACCCTTAATGTAAACAACAAACAAAAATTTAAGAGGTATGATAGTACAAAAAGGAAGACTGGGTAGACTGTCTACATCAGGACTGCCTGAATACGTTTGACTCTACCACATGGGATGCTGATCAAGATGCTGGATCACTAGGCAGGAATAAGGTTCAAACTCCTCCAATAGATAGATTATCTCAGTGGGAGGGAACAAAGGATGCATATTAGAGGAGCCTTTACCAAATGGTTTGAGGTGACCTCAGCAAAGGTAAAGAAATGAGGAAGGGACAAAGCAAAAGATGGCCTCAGTATGATTATTACCAAGCAGGCATTAAGATTCAGGATTCTGTGTGTGGGAAGGACTTGGGAGTTGACATCATCCCTAACCTGTCGTCAGAGTCCCATATTAGGAATTAAGGAGGCAAACCATGTTCTGGCAAATATCAGAGGAGATTTCCAGTATATGGACAAGGAAGCATTTAGCAAGCTATTCATATACTACATAAGGGCAAAACTAGAATATGCTTCTCAGGTTTGCCCACCACACTTAAAGAATCACAAAGAGCTCACAGAGAAGATCTCCAAGAGGGTAACAAAGGTGGTACTGAACTTGAGAAAGCTAAGTTACATGAAAAGACTGTAGGCTTTAAATGTATACACTTGAAAAAAAGAAGAGTGAGGGGTAACCTGATCACAACCTTTTAGTTTTTAAAAGTGATCAGTGATATGGACAGTAAACACCTCTTCAAGAAATGTAAGGAAAGAGCAGTCAAAGGACATAGTATGAAATTAAGTAAGAAACTTCTTGATAAGGATATAAAAAGATACTTTGATAGTATAAAGATGATGATGAATGGAAGAGAATATCTTAAGACTTGGTTAATGCAGATAACATACATAGATTTAAGAGACTGTATGATAGAGAATATTCTAGAGATGGGACCCCACGAGTGTAAAGATAGTACAGGTACCTCTCTAAACCAAAGCTCTGGGGTCCAGCTACTCTCATGCTCCAACACATTTTGAATCTGCCACCATTAGTTTATGGATCTGCCACCAGGATGGCGCTGTTAGCAAGTTAACAGCGTTAAAGGTGCCAAAATCTTTTTGCACTGCAACCAAGCTAATTAACTGTCCTATCAATTTCTTATATTTAGCTGCATATTAGCCCTTCAGAATGTCATCCAAGAAATCAAGAGGTGCAGAAGATGGAGCTTGTTTTAATAAGCATAAGCATAAATCATTATCGATGCTTGAAAAGGTGGTGTTACTGAGAAAATCAGATAAAGGAACTTCTGTTAAGGAAGTTCCTTTGGGGTCAATTTTTGTTTTCCGGCATTTTTGAGGCCCGGTAGTGGTCAGGTCCCAAGGTTGCTGAATTACAGAGGTTCAACTTGCATAAGGGTGTGATAACTGTAAGAGAATGACTTACGACATAGATAATGCAGACAGCATACATAAAGTTAAGAGGCTGTATGATAGAGAATATTCTAGAGTGGGGCCCCACAAGTGCAAAGCTCCCTCCCTTTGTAGTACAAATAGTTAATTATGCCTTGCCAATAATACCAATAGACTTATACATCTAAAATTCAAGCTTTCACTTTTGTTCCCTTTAAAGGACACTGTACATCTCTCCACCCATACTCAGTCACTCCACCTTGCAATATACTTATGATGTACAGCCTGAATAACCAGTCAACAATACCATCTCCCACTTTATTGAGAAATTAAACTTCATTTCCATCTATTTTTGATGATTTACTCATTTTGCCATGCGTAAGGCCTCTACAATCTCCTCTCCTTTTAAATGCCATGACTTTCTTATTCTGAATCCCACCTCATCCTAGCTGTAATATATTTACCTTCCTTTCATCAAGCACTTTCAGGAGTCCTTCAAAATACTTATGTCTTTTGCTTTTGACATCTTTTTTTGTTACCACCTTTCCATCCACTCTCCCCATTGTAGCCCCAATTTGCCCTATTATTCTCCTCTTTCTCTTCACCTTTTTTGAGATTGTTTTCTCATTCTTTTTGAATTTTTTGCCTCCCTATCATGTAACACATTCAGGATTCTTCTAAATTATTCATTCCATGCATTATTCACATCTTCTCTTTCTGCTACCACTTCCCCATCCTCTTTCCTCACTATCACCCCATTCATTGTCTTTTCATACTGTTCACCTCCAAAAACATTTTCTTGTTCTATCTTAAATTCATAGAAGGAAGACATTCCTCCCCATCTGTTATTAGCCCTCTTTTTCAGCTCTTGTATCTTTTGCTTGACCACCCATCATGTTCTCTTTTACTCTTCCCAGAAAGTTGCATTCCTTCATTGCAGAATCATCTATACACTTTTCTTTACTCTCACAAGTAATATAACTTCTCATTCCATCACTCACTACCCTTTTTCTTAAGTCCATGCCCCACCTTATGCATTTCTCATACTTAAACACTGCTTTCCTGAATACTCTTCATTTGTTTCTTCTTCTTCTTCTTCTTCTTCTTCTTCTTTCTTCTTATTCTTCTTCTTTCTTCTTATTCTTCTTCTTTCTTCTTCTTATTCTTCTTTTTTCTTCTTTTTCTTCTTCTTTTTTTTTCTTCTTCTTCTTCTTCTTTTTCTTCTTCTTCTTCTTCTTCTTCTTCTTTTTTTTTTTTTTTTTTTTTTTTTCCCTCAGGACAATGGCCACCTCCCTAAGTTTGCTTACTGTCACCCCTTCTTTCATTTCCTGTTTTCCAAACCTCATCACCAACTTCCAGACTTGCCTCCACCAGGAAATGATTATACATTCCATCTACCAACCTACTCAGCACATTTACATTGAGCAACCCTTGTCAATTAGCGCATAATCCTTTACTCCCTCTGAACCTCAACCCCGCTCACCCATGCATGCTTATGAAAATATATTATCTTGAACCATGTATTCCTGATCATCATTTTACATTCAGAAAACGAACTCAAGATTTACCCTTTTTCATAAGAAAATTACACCAGGATCACTTTGTCCCCTAATTATACTTTGAAATAGCCATATCATCTATCTGCATTCAGATCCCCATTATGATTTGATCACATAAAAATTGTCAAACACTCATTCAGCTCCTCCCAAAATGCATTTCTTTCTTCTTCATTTCTCTCACTACCAGGAGCATACGCTCTAACAATTACTCACCTTTCGTAGCCTATTTTCATTTTATCCCACTTTAACCTTGAACTCAGTTCCTTGTACTCTTTAACCTTTAGATAAGACAATTCTAATAGCTCACTGCATTTGTTCTCTTCACAATACTATCCACTCACTCTCTTACACAGTGGGTCTCCTTAAAAGAGAAAAGTAGAAGGAAGAAAAGACATTGATTCATTGAAGTTGGCAACACCCCTTCATTCATTTTGAACCTAAGAAGCTGCCACTTCCCTGCAACAAGGACAAATGCATCATGGTACCAAGAATTGGTTTACTTGAAGTATTAGAGGGATAGTGGATTAGAAAAAAGTGCAAACCCGACTAAGCCAGCAATCACTGTTATACAGCTGTGTTCATTATTATCAGTTTCTTTGATAGTGATGTATAGCTTAGTTACAGAACAGATGCATACTGGAGAAACTGTCGTTCAGTTTCTATTCTCATATATATATTTTATTTCCTCAGCGTACAGAAGAGTGGCCTCTCCTCATTTATTTTAGGCTATCCATTTCACTACACAGTGCATATTTTTTGTTGATTGCACTGTACAATGAAGAAAAGTAGTTTAGATGAAGAGACTTCTTTCTGTATCATTATATTATGTGTGAAACAAATATTATAAATCCCATTTACTTTGATCTTTTGTAATTAGCCAAAACTGTATTTTGGATGACAAGCTGAATGTGCACAAAGATAAGGTTGCCAGAGGGTGCTATTTATATGTGTCTGGTGATTGTTTAACACAATGGCCTCAGACTGCTTCGGGTAACCTGAGCTAATTTACAGGTTTCTGTCTGCGTTATATTTTGCTAATAATCCTCACTCTGGCAAGTTGTGGTACTCATCTGTTTTGACTGTTGATTATGTTTCACAAAGATATCTTTCGTCTTTAAAATAACTATCTTACCTCTGCTCTTAACTCTTTCCACAGGTGCAGTGTGAGAAGTGGCGACGTGGTGACCTCCGCATCTTAGCCACATCTGTTACTACACCATTTGCTCTAATCCTGGATGGTGTTATGGCTATCACAGATGACCTTGACCTCCTGCGGCTGCTCTCTATAGGCATTGGACTCCAATCTTTGGGTGTAGGTGTTATAGGTGGTGCTGAGCGTGGACGAGATGGATCATGGGATTACATGTGCACGCGTGTAACACTTAGAAACTCACGTCTCACTCTCAGGGATGGATATGAATTTTCCCGTGCTGCCTGTCTCTTCTGTGATGTCACTTCATCATCTTTCCTTGCAGCAACCAAGGTCATTCTTGATGTGCCCTATGATCTT
Source organism: Panulirus argus (assembly GCA_038088735.1). NCBI lineage: Eukaryota > Metazoa > Arthropoda > Malacostraca > Decapoda > Palinuridae > Panulirus > Panulirus argus. Next base: position 7,288 of record JAYMFT010003542.1, on the reverse strand, counting down.
AGTTTGCCTCATAGATCACAGGCCATAGACTGGAGTTTGAGGCTGCAGAGGCAAGGGTACCTGACAATGACATGCCCAGATGTGATGTTCAGCGTGCTAAAAAGCCTTAAGCCCAAAGAGCAGCATCGGGAGATAGATAGGAGCTGTGTAACAAAGGAGGACAGGAAACAAGCAAGGGCACAACTATGGGCTGTCAAAAGGCAGTACAGAAAATTAGCTCAGAAATGGGAGCTCAACTTTGTCACTTTTAACAATGGTACAAGCTTTGAGTACAACTGCCGAGAGATTCATTATGACTGTAGTGCTTATTATAAAGTAAGGTATTACATCCTGCCACCATGCTGTTTAAAAATTAAGAATAAAATGTTTAACACTGTTGATATAATTGCAAAGGAGAACCGGGTCCCGTATGAAATTAGCTCGGGTACTCTTTTAGGTGCTTTGAAATTCAAAGATGGTCTTCCTTGGGACTTTGATGATGATGCATATTATCGAAATTCTGACGTTGAAATATTTATAAGAAATAAATATAGAATGAAAAGACTTGGCCTTTCACCATATTTTAGCGATCAAGTTAGTAAAGCAAACAGATCTGTTACAAGTAAATATATCTATGCAACTAGTCAGGGAGGTTTTGCATTAGACTTATGGGGCAAAAAGACAATGCCCTCTGTTGGGACACTGGAAGCTCTAGAGAAATACCCAGATAATCTGGTGTGTTTTCAACATGGCCATGTCCCAACACCCATAAGACTTGCAAAACAAGTCCAAAAGAATAAGATGTTGAACAAGACTATGAAAGTGTTATCCCCTTCTTGCTACCTCAGCTCACTTATTCGTGTGGGTTCAAACTGGCTTCCTGGTCCCTGGAACCCTGGCAAGAAGGCATTGGGTCATTATGGTGATAATTTGTTCCGTCATGAGGCTCACTGGCGGTGGAACAGTATAGAAGACCCAGGTTGGAGACCTTGTCCCCGCCCAGGCCATCATGCCTGCCTTGACACTCATCCTCTGGATGGCTCTTTGCCTTTTCTGTAAGCAGTTACTACCCAGACATAAGGCTTATGACCAGTATATCATTGGCAGAATAACTTCACACTCATCTATGAAATTATCTGGACCAGACTGCCAGAACTGCTGTCACCCAACGTCTTCTAAATTAATGGTAAAAGTATTCAGAGGCTGTGGAACCAAACTTGCTATATTAAAACAAGTCCTTGATACTTCAGTTTTCATTGTTGAAGAGAGACATATGATATAAATTAAAATTTCTAAGTTAACTGAAAACATGCCTTTCCTTCTTGATTGTTCTTAAATTAAAGTGCCCAAGTACCCCTTGCATCATTATTATCTGAGTAGTGGACATATGAAAGGGAAGAGTATTCACTCTAAAAATACATAACTTTGCTCATGAATGAACACCAGTTAAATAGTTCACATAAATGTACATGCTACCAGGAATATGGTTCCATGTTCTTTATATGCTCTGTGACCTAGAGCACAAGAAGACTTGAAGAGGAATAGCTGACTTGAAGAGGAATAGCTTAAGAGGGAGAATTTTCATATGCTATGAGTGTTTTTTTTAAAGACCAGTTTAGTTTTGCATGGTTTTGCATGGTAAATTTTCCTTCTTGAGAGCTAAGATTAACACACTTTCAGGTTCCATGAAGAGAAATGAATCTAAAATATGGAAAATGGTTCATACTGCCATGGAAAGAAGAGTGACAGACTTGTTTTTGTACTTTAATGAAGACTTGTTTTTGTACTTTAATGAATTTAGGCATATGATATAAATCATTCTTACTTCTTCATCTGAATTTTTGGATGTTCCATTTACAATGGGAACCCCAAATTTTCAACAGAACATGTAACTGTTTACTCAAATACAGTCTCATGGCTAGTCATAAGCTGGCAAGAGATAGTACCACATCTGTTCTATAGCCAATGATGCCCTCTACCTCACATAACTAATGATCCAAGACCCCATTTAGAATGACATGAAACATATGAATGCAGTACAAGTCATAATAACTTACATCACTGAGGCAAGAAGTCTCACAACTAAATGATTTTTAGTGCTTGACTTAGAATTGATCTTCCATGGTTTACACTTGAACCTTTATATACTAGTATATTATTACCATTATTAAACATCAACCACCAGAAACAGCCACATGAAGCTGCACTTCCCAGAAACATAAATGAATTGCATTTTCCCATTTATGCCCTAGACATCACCCATCCCTACAAGAATACAAACACCATTTACATTTAAGACCACCCATCCCAACATCACTACATACACTGTTTGTGTTCTAGACATCAACCATCCCTGCAGCACTACAAACACCATTTACAATCTAGACATCACCCATCCCTACAGCAGTTCAAACACCACTTATGCTCTAGACATCATCCATCCATACAACATTAAAACCACCGTTTATGCTGTAGACATTATCCATACCAACAGTAAAACATACTCCATTTATGCTCTAGACATCACCCATCCTTGTAACAATACAAACACCATTTACACTCGAACATCACCTATCCCTGCAACAGTACAGATAGAGCTTACACTCAAGACATCACCCATAGTGACAACAATAAAAACACTGTTTACTCTTTAGACTTCACTCATCCCTACAACAATGCAAACACTGTTAATGGCAAGACATCACCCAGCCATACAACAATATGAACATGGTCTATGCTCTGGACCACACTGATCACTACAAAAATACAAATACTGTTTGTGCTCTAGACATCACTCATCTCTACAACAATACAAACACTGCTTAAGCTCTAGACATCAGTTTCTACAATACAGACACCATTTATGCTCTACACATCACCCATCCCTACAACAATACAAACTCCATATATGCTGTAGACACCACCCATCCTTACGCCAATACAAACACCATTTACGCTCTAGACGTTGCTTGTCTACAGTGATACAAACACCATTTACACTCATGACATCACCCATCCCTAGAACAATACGAAAACTAGACATGCAAACATGTTGAATAGTATGGTACTGGAAACAGCAGTTTATGATACCAAGAGGCAACATAACAAAATCTTGAAGTTTTGTGGTGACATTGGAATAAACAAGGGCATGATCAAGTGTAAATCACTGCTTAGGGAAAGGCTAGCAGACCTAGACAAAGTGAAGTATGAGTTATTTAAGTAGTGTGGAAGTGAAGGGGTGGCTGTTTTGTGTGAAAACACTAAACAGTTTTACTGCTCAAAAGGATGAGATTTTTAGGAATCCACACCCTCCTTGGTCCCAGGATGTTCAGGATTTTGAGCTTTAACTTTGTAACAGATTAAGAATATAGACTTGCAATAATACAGTTTTGATAAACATGCACACTAGACTGAAAAGAGTGGAAATACTGACTGGTAGGAAGTCCTAGGATCTGATTCAGCAAAGCTGACGACAGCATGCAGATCTAATTTGTAAGGAAAACTGTTTTCGGAATATACAATTTAAACACCATACATCTACTGCACAGGCCAGGCTGAAGACAGCATGGAAATCTAATTTAGAATGATTTTGAAATATACCATCTTAATACCATATATCTACTGTACAGACTAAGCTGGTGCAAGGGGCACAGAAATGCAATAAGGCAATAAAAAATACTGTATAAATAAAAAATGCTGAAATATTGATACATTAATATGTCTAGTTAAAGAGATCAAGAATAACAACTGATGACAGATGTTTGACTCAATAACCATCATAATCAAGATTACGGGCACTCAGTAAAACGGATGTTCAAAATTCTGGATACCTTGCCTCTGAATACCCTGTTGGTTGATATCTTGTCCACTAATGATTTAGGTTTGTTTGACAAATTCCTGAATGTTCTAAATTGTGGTTCCTCTGTCCTTGCAAAATTTAGGTGAGTGAAACTGTCTTATGATAGTCATGATAGTCCAGCATCAGATTATTTAATTCTTGAAAAATCTAGTTTTTGGACATCTTGTTATTATAAATCTGCTGTTGTAGCTACTATGGTGGTCATTCTTTCCTCAAAAAAAATTATGTGAGTTATAGTTATCAGGTCTTTGGTTCATCTAATTTCTAGTTATCTTGTCTTTGGATTATCTGATATTTAAGTTTTCCAAAAATAATCTAGCTTGTAATTGCTTTGTCCTTGGATAAGTTGTGTCTGTCATGCCCATTGATGCTGCAGTTTTTAGATGCATTTCTCTGTGGATGGTCTTGGTTGTGGTCTTATTCTACAATTATCTGTGTTCTTACTTCCTTGTCCTAAGATGATTTGGACTAAAGTTACCTTGTTCATAGATGATCTAGGTTCTGGTTTATTCAGGATCAGTTATTCCACATATTAAAACCATCTTGATTATAGAAAAATGGCATATGTAATAGTGACTATTAATGTCATGTATAGTAATGTAAATTATATATACTGAACTTATTCATCCGGCAGTTCTTATAAACTATATTTAACCCCATAGATTAACTGCTGTTATATACCATAGTATACACACTATAACTTCTATCTTATCCTGTGTGGATTGGTAGATGTTAAGGACCAATCATACTGGTACTAGATTGTAAGGACTTTCTACTCCACAAAGTTTGCAGGTTTGCTTGCCAAATTACTGTGGATGATTACATCACAAGCAATGATAGCAAGAGCCAATCAACATGCTTCAAAGAACTGAAGGTGAAGTGATGCATAAGTTTCTAATAGTTTAGTCCTGTGCCAGTTGTAGTTATGAGGATATTCTTTTATTCTTCAATATTGTTCCAAGTATAATCAAAACTTCTGATATTATGACAATTATCTAATAATTCAATAACTTATGTATTATAGGCTTCAAGTGAAACTTCCAGTATTAACAGAAAGCTGATCAAATACTGGCAAATGTTGAAATTATTGTAAATAATGTCAATTATAAACCCTTGTTTGTCTGAGTCACATCTTTGTAAAAGACTGTGAAAATGTGACGAACAGATATATCTGGGAGATCAAAATGTACTTTTCTGTGAATTTTCAATGATAACCACACTGGAATTAAATTCCAGGCTGCTGAGATGTGAAAGATAAGATTATATACCCCAGTAATGTGTCAATATCTAAAATTATTTCATTCATTAGTATTTCTATTACACTTTTATCTAGTAATTTAGTGTTAGACATGATCCACTGTTGACCCCCCATACTTTTTCCTAGGCCATGAATAACACTACTGATAATGATGATTGTAGTGGATACTTAAAGATATGATTATATGTGGCTGAGATGTAAGGTCATACTGTGTTCATACAAGATGACACAAGTTGGTATGCACACTAATCAAACTTGTTTGTTTACAAAACTTAGAAATATTTATTTATTATACTTATTTCATTTGTTTCTTTAAATTCAAATAATACTTTAACGGGATAACATCGGTGATATACAGCCAACAAAAGAAATATCACTACACTTACCATGCTTCACATCTTGAAACTGAGGATGAAGTGTTTTGATATATTTTTCTAGAGCAGTCATGTCTTAGGTTAGTGGGATGGCAAGAGTAAAGTAGGGGTAGGCACTTCTACTGAAGGAAGAGTTGTGGGAATGTGGTGACAAGTGTAAGGAAGTGAGTACCACACTTAAGATTGTGAATATATTAGGGGATTACAAGAGGTGGATGGCTTTCAATGCTTATTTACCAGGGAGTGAGGAAGAGAGGGAAGTCTTTGGGAGGAGCTGAGTGCTGCATCAGCAATTGTAATACAAGGGATTATCAGTGGTGGTAGGTTTGACTGCAAGATTGGGTGATATGGCAGTTAATGGTATAACTTGGGGGCATAGATTACCCAATGCAAATTCATTCATAATTACCCCAGGACCCCTTTCTGAAAGAGTCCTGGTGTTACACCAGGATCTTCTCAGGGGCTCCTGGGGTCAAGGCTATGCTATGCTCAGTACTAGTAGGGACATATGGACCCCTTTGAAGAAAGTCTTTGACAAGACTCTGCTTTGTTTCATCAATGATGATGATACAACCTTACCAATGGTGACTCACTTGCAGTGTAACCTCGTGTAGATGAAAAGGTTAACAGCTTGTGAGGTTGTGTCTTGAAAAATGGATTGGTGATTGGGAATAACTTATAAAAAAGATGCATACATAAGTATATGTGGATGAGAGGAGTGAGAGGCAAGTGGGCATTATTGAATTATGTACTCATTGATAGGCATGCACAGGAGACTGTTGCATGTGAATGTGCTGACAGGGATAGCTGGTGAGATGTCTGATGACTTCGTACTGGTGATGAGTATGAAAGTTTGTAGTGGTTTTATGAATAGAAGAAATTATGTAGGTGGAAAAGGGGTGGTGAGAGCAAGTGAGCTTGGAAAGAGGTTTATGTGCAGAGCTACCAAGATATATTAAGTGAGGAGTGGCATTAGGTAAGAGTAAATGAAACTAGGGCAATGGGTGAAAAATGAGAGGCATTCAGGGAAGCACTGCTTACATCTTTGGGTGAAGCATATGGTATGTGGAAGGTGGGTTGTTGGGATATAAGATAGGGTAGAGTGGTAGGATGAGTAAGTTGTGGAGTGTTGAGGAGGTTAAGTTGTAAGAGAAAGAGAAAAGAGAGGTGTATGGGTGTTACCTACTGGGATGGAGTTTGAGTGATTGAGAGATGTACAAGAGACGGTAAAAGGAGGTCAGAAGGTTAAGGCAGGGGCTGAAAAATAGGGTAAATGAGAGATGGGTTAAAGATGTATGGGCGAACTTCAAGTAAAGCAAGAAAATGTTTGAGTAGGTGGAAACATATTAGAACAAGAGAATGAACGGGGGCATCAGTGAGTGGAGCAGATTGGGAAGTTGTAACAGGAAAAGAAAAGGTAATAGATGTTGTAAGTATTTTGAAGGACTTATGAATATGTTATGATAGGGTGGCAGATGTGGGGTTTTTGGAACATGGACCTATGAAGTGCAAAAGAATCGCGGCAAATGCTTAGGTGAAAAAAGAAAAGGTGGTGAATACCTTGCTAAAGATGAAGTGTGGCAAAGCAGCTGGGGTGAATGGGATTACAGTTGAATTTCTTAAGAAAGGGGGTGACAGTTTAGTTGATTGATTAGTCAGGATTTTCAGTATACGTATGGCTTAGGGTGAAGTGCCTGAGAACTGGTAGAATGCCTGTATAGTGCTATTATATATATATATATATATGTAGCATTTATGGATCTGGAGAAGGCATACGATAGGGTTGACAGAGAGGCTTTGTGGAAGGTCTTAAGAATA
>JAYMFT010003531.1:0-17253 GCA_038088735.1 Panulirus argus | reverse complement strand
GTTGAGTCGAAAGCAATCCGACTTATAAACTGTCCCAGGCTAACTTCCAAACTTGACCCTCTTGCTCTACGCCGCAAAGTTGGTTCACTTTCCCTTTTCTTTAGGTATTACTTTGGCTTTTGCTCCCGAGAGCTGGCTGCTTGTGTGCCCCCATCACTAGTTAGACCACAGAATACTCGGCAAACTGCTGCGTCACATGATTATTGTGTGGCCATCGGCAACTCAAGGGTGTGCCGGTTTGAGAACTTCTTTACCTATACGTCGAAGCTTTGGAACTCTCTACCTTTTCAGGCCTTTCCCAATAACTATGCCCTGGCTCATTTCAAGAGACATGTTTTTCACTTTCTCAAAAATTTTTAGATACTTTCTTTTTCTGTTTTTCCCCCTTTCTTAGTTCTCTCTATATTTCAGTTAGGGCCCGGCCTTGATGTGGACTTTTGTCCGTGACTGGAGCCTTAAAAAAAAAAAGTTAGGTCTCAATGTGGATATTGTTCTGAAAAAGTATTCTAGGAAGCTTTGTTTTCTACAACAATGCCTCTTGCATTATCATGGCTGATATTTATATTTGTAATCCATACAGAAGGTGTCATAAAATTCTCTTTATCCAAATATTTTTGTTTTCTTGTTGTAGATTTGGATAAACATTCTGTGATTGATACATGTTTATTATGTGGCTGTGCTTGATACATAATTATATGAATCCTGATGAAAGTTTGATCAACAGATTTTGCTGAGAAAACTATTATTGACAATGGGGGAAAATTCAGTGATGATGAGGACTCACACTTCTTCGCTTACTTCCTTACTATCATGGTTACTGCCATTATATTCTACCTCATCTTCCACAATAAACAAAGGGTAAGACATTAAGTATTTATGTGCTTGATGGAAATTAGATGGTTGAATGTAAATCCAATTTCACACTGTCAACATTGTCATTTATAAGCAAATTTTTGCTTACAGTGAAAGACATTCCATATGATAATCATCTTCAGTACCCCAAGACAGTTGGTGTCATTTCCTAAAAGTGCAATTTTGCCATCAAAAAGTGAAATTAGGACCATATTTTGAACATATGTACTACATAACCAACAAAAGAATTGCGTGAGATTTCCATATTTGGCTTTTAGAATTTTTTGTTTCTTATTAGTAATTGAAATTAGATACTTAAATGATTATTTTCAGGAAATTTATGTGTATTCCCAGCTTCATTACTGATGGTTAAAATTAATTCAGAGGCATGGTTATATCATATTAAATCATTCATAGTTATGTAATTAGAATTATTAGCAACCTTTTAGAATTATGATTCAGGTGAAAATTCTTCTATAAAGAAATGGGTTAAGTTAGGTTAGTTTAGATATAAATTTTTGGTGACTTGTTGCTAGGTTAGAAAAAAGTAGTCACTAAGAATTCATTTTCACATGTGTGTACAATTCATTTACTATCTATCTATCTATATTTCTGACACCCATTCCCTATGGGACTTCCCATCAAGTGGGTGACCATAGCAAAAGAGTCTCCATTTATTCTTTTCTTTACATGACTTCCTCACATACACTATTCCACACATTCTTCCACCGTTTCTCTCCACACAGTATTCTTCCACTCTTATTTCCCTATGTCATAAGTGGTCTACCTCTCACACCAACCCCTTTAATTGTACTACCCTACATTCTCCTTATAAACTCCCCATCTTGCATTCTTTCTACATGCCCAAACCACCTCAAAGTATTATATTTCACCCATCTTCTATCTATCAAAATCTTTGATGCCTGTTCCCTCCAAGAACTTCCGTCAAGCTGTGGCTATGGCATAAGAGTCTCCATTTATCCCTGTCCTTACATGCCTCCCTCGCATACCCCATTCCACTCATTCTTTCACCATTTCTCTCCTTTCTGTATTCCAACCTATTTGCCTATGTCACTGGTGGTCTTCCTCTCACACCAACCCCTTTAATTGTACTATCATACATTTAACTTGTAAACTCCCAGTCTTGCACTCTTTCCACATGCCCACACCACCTTAAAGTATTACATTTCACCCACTCTTTTACTCCACAATTCATTCCCTTTGCATTCCCTACCATACCACTTTTCTCAAACACCCCTTATTTCTTTCTTCATTCTGTCAAGTCATACCACAAGCTCCTCTCACATAGCTCATTTATACAGCCTGGATTCTTGACTTTGACTCTTTCCATATCCTTATTTTGGCTGTATAGGTCAGGGTTGTGAGGAATATTATTCCCCTTAATCCACTTATCACTTCCATACTTTCACCTCTTCCTTTCATTATTATATTAAGGGATCTGGTGACTCTTTTACTAATTACTGTTCTCTCCCTTACCTCTTCTTCCATATCACCAAACTTACCCAAGACGGCTCCTAAATATTTAAATCCTCTCGTGTCTTCCAGTCTTTCTCCCCTATATGCAGAATGCAGTTTAGTACACTTTCTTCTGCCTGTCTATATGGTTTTGCAAGATCTATACTTTCTGTTTCCTTTCAAACACCATTACTTTACCTTTACTTGCATTTACCTTCAATCACCTACACTTACACACTATCATAAAAACATACTTACAACCTTTTGCAATTCCTCTTCACTCTTGGCAAACAACAGTATCATCTACAAACAGACTTGGCACTGGCCACCATACCTCACTGTCATACTCCATCTCTTCACCCACTTTCCGTAGTTTTGCTCTCATCTCTGTGATCACTCCATCCAGGTATATATTAAAAAGACGTAGTGACATCACACAGCCCTGCCTCACACCCACGTTTACCAAACGTTTTGCTCAACTTTCCATTCACACTTACACATGCGTTTGCTACTCTGTAGAAGGCTTTCACACCATCCAACAGTTGTCCCCTACCCCACATATCCTTAACACATCCCCTAAAGCATTCTACAAGACTGTCATATGGTTTCTTCAGATCCATAAAAGCTGCATACAACTTCTTACCTTTCGCTAGATACTTTTCCACAGTCATCTTCACCACAAAAATCTGATCCACACATCCCTTACCTCTCTTTAAAACTCCCTTGCTCCTCACTTATTCTGCATTCAGATGCTTCCATTGCTCTGTTAATCAACGTTCTTGCGTACACTTTTCCTGGTATACTTAACCGACTTATTCTCCCTTAATTGCTACATGCATCGTTAGCACCTTTTCCTTTGAATAAAGGAACAATAATAGCTTTCACCCAATCTTCAGGCATAACCTTTTGTTTCCATGGTAAATTACATTTCAGATGCATCCACTCTATCACACTTTACCTTGCATGCTTTAGCATTTTAGCTGTAATTCCATCCACTCCAGGTGCCAATCCTACCTTCAGCTTCATTATCGCTCTTTTTGCCTCCCATTTTGCTATTGGCCCTTGCACTGGTATCCTCTTCCTTCCATCCTCCATACCTAAGCCTCACCTTCTCCCACATTCACTAGTTCTGCAGAATACCCTTTCCATCTTCATTTCATTTCCTCCCTTTGATTCAGTAATTCCCCTTCCTTACTTCTCATATTAACCTTTCCACTCTTTCATTCACCTCTTTCCTGTTTCACCTCCATCCATTACAATTTCTTATTTTTCCTAAACTTTTCATTCAACTTTCTTTGAAAATCTTCTACTCTTTTTAGCTTTCCTCTATCAGCTTCTTAACATTCCGCTTACATATCTTTAATTCTTCCCTCCTCCTCTGCTGAACTTCCACTGGTACATTCTTCTCTTCTGCAGCATTTCTAATATCATCTGTCTACCATGCATTTTCCTCTTTATTCTTCGATCTCATGATCTTGTATCCAACTACTAATTCTATAACATTTAGTAGTCTTTCTCTAAACATTTTAAACACCTGATTCACACTTGACTACATCCCTACATTTACAGCACTTACGGCCACACTTTTGGTCACCCTCTTTTCATACTCCTCCCTACATTCTTTCAGATTCATCTTCTTGCTTGCCAACACTTTTACATCTCCACTTTTCCCTCATCCTCACATACATAAGAACTGCGAAATGGTTAGTCTCTCCAAAGAATCCTCTCACAAATTTTGCATCTAGCATGGCCTTTCTCAGTCTTTCATCCACTGCCACATATTCAGTCAAACGCTTTTGCTCTTCTGTTTCATTTTTCATCCATGTACACCTATGAATCATCTTGTGCTGAAAAAAGGTATTTGCAAGGAATAGACCCCTCTCAGCACAGATATCCACAAGATAAATTCCATTCTTGTTTACTCTAAGCACTCTCCATTTACCAACAATTTTGCCTATTTCATCAAATCCCATCCTCACATTCATACCACCCACTAACAGCCACCTTTCTCTCATTCTCAGAACCATTTATATAGGGCTAAACTTGTTTAATCTACCTTCAGTTTTATGTTTCATCATCATCATAATGCAAAGCTAGATGAATCACTTGTTACCTGTCCCAAGCAAATACTTTCCCAAAACCTGGGGAAACTGTCAGTAAGTATGAATCAGAAAATTGTAAGATTGTAAAAAAATTAGAACCTAACCACATAATTAATGATTCACAGCATGTTTAGTAACATTATTCATGTGTAACATATCTGCTAGATATTTTATGCTTATAACAGCATTTCAGTTAAAGCAAAATAGTTGCTGTCATGTGTTCAGATTTTCAAAAGGCACTTGATGAAGTCATGCATTAGAGAGCATTAGCAAAAGTTGTCACATGGTTGGGGTTGTACTTCATTCATGATAAAATTGGTTTACAAGCTATAGATGCTAGCGTTTAATCTTCAGGCCTCTGAATAGCTAGATGTTACTAGTGGTGCACCATAGGATTCAGTCTTGGAATAAGATTGGCTGCTTTGGAAGATATCAATATTTTCAGGTGACAAAAAGCATGAAAGGACAGTAAAAACAGAAATTGAACATCTACTGGTGCAAACTGACGTACATAAACTGATAGACTAGGCTAAAATTTGGCAAGTAATTATTTTATCAATAAGTGTGTCAGTAGTATAAACCATGATACAAGATGTAGCACCAGTTTTATTAAGTTAGGATAGGCTAAAATTTGGCAAGTAATTATTTTATCAGTAAGTGTGTCAGTAGTATAAACCATGATACAAGATGTAGCACCAGTTTTATTAAGTTAGGAAACAATAGTAAGGATGAAGATATAAGTGTAGTAATCTCCAGTGGCCTAAAGTCAGGTAAGCAATACTTGGAAGTAGTAAAAGAGGCAAACGAATTTCCAGGCTTCATTTCACTTGTGCATTCCCACCTGGCATACTGTTTTTTCTCTTTAGTTTGCCCCACTTAAAAGAAAGACAATAGGCATAGAATTGAGAGACTGCAGCAGCAAGCTACCAAGATTGATTCCTGGACTGAGGAACAAATCTCATTTAAGATGGCTAGACAACCTTAACATAATTAGCATATAAAAGAGGTTAAGAGAGGATTTGATAATCTTAAGGCTGGATCAGTCTGGGTTCACTTGTAGCAATGTATCCAAACTTGTGGGCAAATGTTTTATATCAAGTCAGTTAAAGTACTTTTTCTTCAACAGGATTGTTGATTATTGAAATAATTCACTAGTAAGAGTAGTTGAAAGCTACATCTTAGATATATTTTGAGATGGCCCAGGCAAATCCATGAATTGACAGGTACACGATTAGTAGTATTTACACTCGGTAGATAATAAGTTTACATGTATTTCTCATTAAGTCATTTGTTTGTTTGTATATTCAAAACTGGAACTATGTATTTGTCACTTTTACTCTCACTAACAGCCTCAAAAGAACCCATTGTTGTTTACATCCTTTTATTTTCATTTTTATTTCTTTGTATGTAGATAGACGAATTCTTATTCCCCAGTGTATTATTGTTATTTTTTCTTTCCAGATTATTGCCTTGATTATTGAAGGTCGAGCACCCAGCAACAGAGGTCGCAGATTGTCTCGTAAAGTGAGATATCACAAGCTTGACAATAATCTTGAAGAAGCCATTACAGCCACCAAGGGTGCAAAGTATGATAGAATTTATTAGGAAATATGGGGAATTGACAGATGAATGGTGTTTTTGCCTGTTTGAGAGTTATAGCAATATGCAGTAAAGTCTAATTATAAAGGCACATAAGTGATTATTTTCCCTAATGTTGCAATTATGGCACAGCATAATACTTTTGATGAAAAATGATAATTTTTTTGTAGTTTCTCAGAAATTCCATGGTAGTATCTTGATATATCCATTTTGTATGTACGGTGAACATACTATTTTAGTTTTGAATTACAGTATTAGTTTCTTATTTTTTTACTCCTTATGAATAAGAAGACTTATATGATTGCACATTAGGAAGTAGTTTGACGTGTATGAAGGTATGAAGTTAACACTCTTGGGGTTCTATCATACAGCACAATATATGCTGCAGTATTTTCAAAGCTCCTTGACTTTTTTATGATAGTGATTTTGAGTAACAGATTAGATGAAATGAGAGGTGTATCTTTAAGATGTTTTTTATTGAATGATGCTTACCCGTTGTTATGTACTTTTTAAAACAAAAAGAAAGATCAGTCTTTTATATAGTAAATAGACTTATAGGATTTGAAATGTTATGTTTTCATTTGCAGTATTAGGGTTGGATTCTTGGACAAATTAATATGGATTATGAGAGTCGATAGAAGTACAACTGAAGTAATGAATGTAATGCAAAGGGTATGGAGAAATTGAGTGTAATGAAGTGGGTGATGTTAGGTATATGAGGGAATTTAAGGTGAATGGTAATGAGGAAATGTATGTATGATGGAGAAAGTTTTAGGAATGTGCAGCAATAACTGTATGTTGTGAGCAGATTGTGGGCAGATTATAATTATGGCAGGACAGCATTATCTTTGTACAGGTTGAGAAAGTTTTATAAGTGCAAGCTTATCTAACTTGAAAAGTATTCTTTCAGAACATTTTAAAAGTTTCAGTAATTCATTTTTTATGATGATAACCATATGAAATGTTAGAAACTGAAGTAATCTAGTTTTAAAAGTATTTTTGACATGACTTCATTTTAGCCATGTGTTCACTGTTTCTTTTAAAGTCATGTACCTGGATTACTTTAGTAAAAAAGGAGACTAATTTTAAGTCTTGTTACCAAAGTGCCAAATTAATTTGATACTGAAGGTTTCAGGTGCCTTTGACTAGTTGAGCACTCAGAATTAATACGTTAGTTCTGGATATGATCAAAAGATTCATGTTAGTCACATTAAGTTTGCCTAAGTTTTAAATAAATTCAATTTATCTCAATGTTCCCACGTCTTTAGTTAAATATTTGAATTAGTTGCAGGTTTGAAATGTGTTCATAATTCATCCAGGCTTTTTATTGTGTCTTGTCTCTGATGATTATAGATTCCCCCCCCACACAAAATTTTAACGACACAGTTTGATAATTTATTTCTTATGAGTTAAGACCTAACCATTCCTAGTTAAGGAAAAGGACTTTATTTTCCAGGATGGCCAATCCTAAGTATGAGAAAATCTCACATCTTTATTTATTTATGTGATCAGGTGAAGATGTACAAAAATATAAAAGTTATTATTTTTCTGTATGAATCATAAGTTAACCATTCCAATTTTAGCAAGAATACCGTACAGTGAAACTTCATTCTGACAGCGTAATTGGAGGGCAAGGTGATCCCTTTATAAGCTTATTTTCCATACATCCTAAATTTATCCCGAGAGGCACAAAAAATTCACAAATTGATATAACTGTAAACTTGCCTTAGGCCAACAGTTATGGTGTGCTTGGTAGGCCTCCATCCCAGTGAGGATGGAGTTATTCAGGAAGTAGTAAAAACTTCTTTCACCATACGGAAACAACTCTAGGGGTTTTCCTAGAGTCAGCTGAACCACCTGGTCAGTAATGGGGTTTGTATACAAGGCTTGGAATGGTGTATGCAAGGGAGGCCCATTAGGACAGGGTAGGTGAAGACTTTTTTGCTGTGGCCACTCCCTTGGTGGGAGTTCCTGGAGGGTACAGGTGTCAGAGATATAGATAGATAGTATGTGAGGCACAAGCTACTCTTCCCATTGTTCCCATACTCACGATGTTCAGTCTCTCAGCAGGTGCATTAGTAATATCACTCTTACCTGCCATGATGTAATTCTAAAAGACAGGCCTATGTACCACAAAAAATCAGTGCAATTGTGTGAGAACATGGTCACAGAGTTTGTTTTTATATTGACCAGATGAGCATTTACCTCAGACTGGTTGACAGGGACTAAGCTAGGTCTTGCTGCACCTTGAAATCTCTGCTCGTTGCAAGAGGTCACAGTGGTGTGCGTAATCTAGTGTATACAAAAAATCCACAGGAAAATGAAACAGTAAGTTCCCAAGTGCACTTTCATGTAATGATCACATCATCAAGGGAGATATAAGAATGAAGTAGAAGACAGAACAGTCAGTTGATATACAAGGAAGAGACATTTACCAGTGGCATCTTAGCTACATCTCTTCCTTGTATATCAACTGACTGTTCTATATCTCATTCTTGTATCTCCCCTGACAATGGGATCATTACATGAAAGTGCACTTCGGAACTTATTGTGTTTCATTTTTGTGTGGATTTTTTGTATACTCATAAGCAAAAAAGTGTTACACCATTAATCTATTGTCAATCAGTGTAAAACTAACTTTTTATGCTAATGAAATGAAAAAAGTACAATAAGATGATGCACAACAGGCTGTCACACATTCTCATAATGCCCAGCATACAGGACCAAGGTCAAGACCTAACAGACTAGATCATGTTCCGAACTCAGTCTAGTGGGTCCTTACTCTTGGGACAAAATTTATGTAACTGACTCTCACAGAATGTAATGTTATATCCCAGACTTAGTTCGATGGAGTCCAAAGGGTGAGTTAGAAGCAAAATTCCAATACATGAAATCCATTAGAAGGGGGTTTCACTGTATTAATTTGATTGGCCACTTGTAAGTATGGGCAAGGTGGGTTCTACAGATGGCAGAAAGTGCTACAAGTGGTAGTGCCTGTTTTGGGAAGTAGTGGCACCACAGATGTGTGTAAAGTGCACAAAAAAGGAGCTCCAGCTGCCTACCATGATTACCTGTCAGTTACTTAGGCCTTCAGGCAATTCCAGTCACTTCATCCTTTGTTTGGGTTGCCATCTATGGCCAGCCAGCAAAGCATTCCAGTGCACACAAAATTCACCATGGCAAGAAATTGATTTATTATATTGACATCCATAGTATGCTGCTATGTAACCATAGATTAACATCCATAGCACTGAAAGGGTTGAGCTTCACAATCTATTTGAGAAATTCAGAAGAGCCAAGAGAGTAGGAGGCTGAATGAATAGGAAGCTAATACTCTCAATTCTCTTTCACTTTAAGTTCACAGAGAGAGAGAGAGAGGGGGGGGGGGCCACAGGGCAACAAAGATGGTACCAGAATTAAGAAAATTAAGTCACAGGAAAAAGATGGAGGCTTTCAGTTTACCAACCTCGGAAAAGACGAGGAAGAGGTTGCTTGATTACAACCTTTTAAGATTTTAAAAGAGGTTATCAATATGGACAGATGATGTAGGGTTAGAGCAACCAGGGGACATAAACTGAAATTAAAAAACTTATTTAAAAAGGATGTAAAGAAATGCTCTTATTGCATAAGAGTGATGGATGAATGGAACAGAGTGGTTGAGGACACTTTTAATACAGACTGCATGAAAAAATTTAAGGGGTTGTATGATAGCAGAGAATGTTCAAGAGATGGGGACCTCACAAGTGTAAGACTCCCCAGCCCCCCATACAGTACAAATAGATAGTTACACACACATTGTTAGAGTCGTGGAACCCAAGCTTACCAAAGATAAGATCTCACTTGTTCTATCCCGAGGGGTACGTGGCAGCAATAAAGGAAAGAGAAGGCATATGAGGGGAAGGATCAATTTTCTTAATTAAAGATAACCTAGGTTTCAAGAAAAAGTGTAAGATGGCACATTCAGATAGTATATAATGGGTAGAGTAAATGTAAGGGAGAAGTGCATAGTGGTGTTTATATATAATCAAAGAAAGGCAACAATCTAGAACAAATATATGATGATAATGGTGAAGGAGCAATCAGGAAAGTACTTTAAGCAGTGAAACACACTACTAAGAGATGGTAAAGTATTGATAATGGGGTATTTCAATTAAAAGAGATAGACAGGGGAAATTTGGATTCTCTTGGTGATAGGAAATAATGGAGATAATAAGTTTACAGAGTGTATGCAGAAAATTTGCTGTACCAACATGTCAGAGTACATTAGGACGAGAGGGACTGATACACTGTCATTGCAAGATATTATCTTCGAACATGTCAGAGAACATTACATATGATACACCAGTTGGAAGAAGTAATCATGTAGTGCTCAAGTTTTACTGTGTGGTAAATGAGGACATTAAAAGAGCAGAGATGATACAGGACAGAAACAGATTCTGTTTGTGAGAAGGACTTGGGGTTCAACATCATCCTTAATCTGTTGCCAGTCCCATAGCAGGAAAATAGTTAGGGAGACAAACAGTCTTTTGGCAAATGTATGAAAAGCCTTCAAATATATGAATAAGGAAATATTTAACAAGGTATTCATGCTTTATATAGGGCCAAAACTAGAACATGCTTCTCAGGTTTGTTCACCATATTTAAAAATCAGTGAGAGCTTATAGAGAAGGTCCAGACAATGGAAACAAAGATAGTAACAGAATTAGCAGAGCTAAGTTACAGAGAAAGGCTGGAGGTTTTAATTTACCTATCTTGGAAGAGAGGAGACAAAATATGACCAGGTCAAACCTTTTAAGTTTTTAGAAAAAAATTGATGACAAGAACATTGAATTGTTCTTTGAGAGACAGGGATCGAACAACCAGAGGACATAACATGAAGTTAAGTAAGAAACTTGTTAATGATGTAAAGAAATACCATAAGATGGTGGTTGTATGTCCTTGGTTCCCACTCTCACTGCTGAAGGGAAACCATCAGACTCTTAAGAATATATGAAATCTAGTACTTCAGTCCTGGCACACCCTGACATATGTGGTTAGAGGGTAGGTGCTCTAGCATGAATTTAAAGTTGAGAAAGTCAGACCTTTATGAGGGGGACATATCATACTCCTTCAGGCCCTTTACCAAATGTTAACTGACTTGCTAGCATGCTTCAGAGTAGTTTCGAAACTATGGACGCTCAGCACTCTGTTCTCTGCTTAGTTTAGGCCAATGACATTGCAGTGGTTTTTATTAAAGCAGCAGAAGAAAGATTTCTTTGCCAGTTTGAAATTTCACTTGCACATGCAATGTTGGTTTAATGATAAGAGTTAAATGTTCATCCCAGATATAATCACTTAGCTAAAATATAATGGGATTTGATAAGCATTCATATACTCATACTCACTAATTTGCACAGCTATCAACTTTGCTTGACATTAGAATTTAAATTAGTAACCCCCAGGTGTGTAATGGACATTTCTGTTCTAAAGTAGTTCTTTGCTGGTAATATTATTATACCATCAGAAATTTTTTTTTTTTTTTATTTTTCATGAAAATTTGCTGTAGGCTGGTTTCATCTGTTCACTGCCTGAAAGGTTTAGGTCAGACTAGTCCTTAAAAATGTGGCTCTGATTGTTTAAAAGTTGACCTTTCATGTAGTTTTTTTGTATCAGAATTGTTCATGGATGCTACTTTATGGTAAGCAGCTTCTACATGGTGACTTGTTTCAGTTGTACATTAGTACGTGGAAGCCTGGTATGCTCTTGTGTTTGTACTTACCTTCTCTCTTTAAGTAAGAGTCTTTTGACTAAACAGGTAGTCAGTAAAGTAAAATGATTAGTCTCTTTTCATTGAATGAGCTCAAAATCTTTAAAAGAAGTGGTGAAATTGAATAGTATAAATAAAATGCTTTTCTTTGAATTGCCAGATCAAACTTTCTCTGTAGAAGATATTGCTTGTGTCTAATACCAATGCTGTCTGAGCCTTCACTCTCATTGTCAGTAAAATCAGGCAGAAACCTGAAGATTCTTAGTACCCCATGATGTCAGGGACTAGGTCATAAGTTTTTAGGATTCTACCTTGATTACATTTAGCCAGATATGGGTGAGCTGATGTGGTTTAGACATGGAGAAAATGAATAAGAAGAGGTTAACAGTGAGGATATGTGGGTTAGAAGTGGATGGAACAAGGAGGAGATGAAATTGGAGATGGAAGATGGAGTGAAAAAGATTTTGAGTGATTGGGACCTGAATGTACAGGAGGGTGAAAGGTGTGCACAGGATAGAGTGAATGGAACAATGTGGTGCCCAGGTTAATATGCTGTCAGTGGACTGAACCAGGGCATTTAAAGTAGTTGGGGTAAACATGGAAAAGTTTATGGGGGCCTGTTGTGGATAGGGATGCATTACAGATGACAGCTAGAGGATGGATGTGAGCAAATACTGCCTTTTTCCTTCCGTATGTAGCATTACCTCGCATACACAGGAAATGGCAATCAATATGAAAAAAATGGTTATGGAAATATAATCAACCTTTTCTCAGATGGATCAGCTTTTTACCCCTTTATGATAAATTTTGATTCCTGGCAGTCAATGACTTAGGCACAGAACCACCTACAGTCAATGATAAGTATATGCTTGTCTTATATTTAGTAACTGCTAAAGGGGGTTAAATCTTCATTGGTACACCATATTATGGGGTTAAAATTTTGTTTTAACTTTTAAAGAAGCCAGTGTTCTCCTAGATTCTCATAGAATTCTACCTGTGGTAGAGAAATAATTTTTCATGCTTCAAAATGTATGTTTTTCATTTCTGTTACAAAAAGTTGATAAAGTCATATTTTTAATGTTTGTTGAGTTTTATACTTGGATATATAACTGGCTTTTCAAATGACAAGGATATGTTTTGGTTGCGGCTGCTAGTCCTTTATTCCACCATCCTTCCACACCCTTTTTTATTTTTCAGATACAGATTTTACAGTTGTTCATTTTGAAATCCAGGACTGTGTTTTTGTTTGGTCAGTGGTATTCAATTTGGCAGAGAAATGTTTAAGTGGAGGGAGCACTGTTTAACATTGATACTCGCAGGAAGTGTATCAGCGAGGAATTCTTTTATTCTAATATGTTTATATTCCAGGGCTTCTCACCAAATGCAGTATGACATTTTCCTCATGTTCCATGTAGAATCCACTTTCATTAAGTCATTTGCTGTGCATATGTACATACATGAATACTTAAAGGGAAGGCTGTTTTTCGTATGAAGGTGTTATTAGCCATAGTTGTTTGACTAAGCCCTAAGCATTGTATTAGGGCTACTCTTGTATATTCTGAAAATTAACTTTAATGAAAGACTTTGGTTTCTCCTACTAGTAAGGTAATTAGAGTAACATCTGCCTAGATAGTGAAGAATTGCAGAAGCTGGTGTCTGAGTTTGGGAAAGTGTGTGAAAGGAGAAAGCTGAGAGTTAGCATGAATAAAAGCAAGGCTATGAAGTTTATCAGGGGAGAGAGAGGTTGGTTAGACTATGAAACTGAATGAAGATAATCTAAAGGAAATTTTTTAAGATATCTGGGAGGACATGGCAGCAGATGGAAACAAGGGAGCTAAAGTAAGCCATAGGTGTGGCAAGGTGAATAAGGTCTAGGATCCATTGAAGGGTGTATAGAAAGAGTTCATTGTCTGAGGGTAAAGATGGATATGTTTAACGGTATAGCTGTCCCTATAGTGTTGTATAAATGCGAGGAGTACTTCATTGCAAAAAAGAGTATGGGAGAAGGTGGAATGTTGGAAATGAAATGCTTGCTTGAGGACAATATGTGATGTGATAAGGGTTGATTGAGTAAGAAACGATAGGGTTAGAGAAACGTGTGGTAGTAAGAAAAGTATGGTCGAGAGAGTTGAAGAGGATGTATTGAAGTGGTTTGGTTTGGACATATAAAGAGTATGAGTGAGGAGGAACTGATTAAGAGGGTATATGTTTCAGAAGTAGAAGGGAAGAGGAGGAGACTGAATTGGAGATGGAAGGGTGGAGTGAAAGATGTTTTGAATGATTGCAACCTTAGCATACAGGAGGGTATATGGTATGCATGGGAGAGAGTGAATTGAAGTGTTGTAGTATACAGGCGTGACTTGCTTCAGTGGGCTGAATTAGGACACATGAAACAGTCAGGGAAAACCATACAAAGATCCATGGGGCTTGGCTGTGTATAGGGAGATCAGGTATTGGTTCATCATTTATAACATCTAGAGAGTGGATGTGAATAAGTGAGGCCATTCTTCATTTGTTTCTGGTGCTACTTTGCTATGCAAGAAACAGTGAGCAGTAATGAGGAAAAGAAGAATTTCATATCAGGACATTAGATCTCAGTATAATCACTTCAGAGTAAGAGGTAGTGGATTAGATGGCTTCTTCTGTGACATCTAGGATTATATCGATGGTCCTTTCTCATAGTTATATTTACACTGCAACCCACTGAGTTATCTTCCACACATTTCTAAACTTCATGCAATCCTTCAGAAATTTGTTTCTCATTTATTTATCAGTTACAGTTTTGCCTCGCTTGTAATTTCATTCTTCCATGCTTCTAATTTTCTCCTTGTGTGTATCTTACTTTTCCTCTCATGTGGATCCATTCAAAAAGTCCTCTTTCTTTTCTTTCATTCTTTTTTAGTAGTACAAGAAGTTAGTAGATGAATTGCTTAAGTGATGGCCAAACATGCAAAATTGTTGCAAATGCCTTAATCATGTGTGTTTGATAAAGTTATTTTTTGAAGTTCAGTATCTTTAATATTTGTGGAAGATTTTGCATGGGCCACCCTGCTTTCAGTACATGAACAGCTGTATATTATGAATGAATAGTTGTACTGAAGCAGTTAATCAGAAATTGTAAATATATTGGTATGTTTTGAAGTTATTATCTGAGTGCATTTGGAAAAATCATGCACATTATGGAAAATAGCTTGAATAGAAGAATTCAGCGCTTTAACAATGCTTAAGGTATCATGGAAGGTCACTGAAAAATGAATGAAATATAGAAAGTAACCTGTGGAGTTGCTCCAGATGTGCTGATGGGTAGATGGCATAATCCTACCCTGCCTAATCTATACTAGTCTTATATCCTGTTGTGCTTTTAGTTGTCATGCAGAGTGTATTTGTTTAGTACTTTTTTAGTGTTACTGGAGTCAACAGATACAAGTATGCCCCAAGGAACTGGGCATACTTAAATTTGCTTAATTTTGGGCATTAATTTTAAGATTTTGAAGGAAGTTGGGGGTTGGCATTAGCTTTCATTTTATTGTGAATCTCAGCATTACACATTAGGAGGCAAAGATAAACCTTGCAGAATTACAAGATATGATGTTGAAAACTGAACCCACTACAGACTAATGCTCTGTTTTTAAACTTTTTGAACAATGTATGTATATATATGAGCAATATAATTATTAAACATTTGTTGTAACATAGCAATGATTAACAGTTAAGTTAATGTAATGTAACCATAATGTAAATTTCACAGCAGCTGCTTCATGACTTCATTGGTAAATCCAGTTTATATATATATATATATATATATATATATATATATATGAATCATATAGGAATGTAAACTACAAGTAATATGCAGTTGCTGGGACCAAGGCCTTAGCATAAACAGGAATAGGATTTTGCAAGTAATCCTTTCATCCTCAGCTGTATATTTCCCATACACTTGTGATATTTCAGTAGGTTTTGCGTAGAATTAATCATATAAGCAAATACAATAAGATTTTGCTTACTTGGGCCAAAGAGGAGAATCTCTTTTGAAGCTGTCCAAAATTCCAAATTACAAGACTTCTTGCCCAAAAAATATATATACACGTTGCAGATTATGTATTATTTAAGAACAGATGTTTTGTTTATTGCATGCTGTATGCATGTAAGAGTAAGGTGCAGTTGATAAAAAAAGTGTGCATGTAGATACTCCAGATTAGAGATTGGTACATCAAGAACTCACAAAGAAAATCTACTCTGCTTGAATTTAATGGATGATGAGTTTTAATTTTTCCTTCCTTAGGGGGCTAGATATCACATAGTAGGCAGTAATTTAATACAGAATAAAAAGCATTTCAGTATCTAAAGCAAATATTTGATACACTGAAAATATCTCTTGCTGCACAATTATACAGATGTACAAAACTAAATAAATATATAAATCTGCATACACTTTTCATTACATTTTAATCACTTTTGAATTGTATGTTTTAATAAATGCCTTCATTTCATGTCTTAGTGAATTAATATCTCTGTGTTTAAGAAAGACACATGCATACCTACAGGGTAAATACCAAGCAGAATTATCAGAATCTTACCTAAGATCAACAAGTTTACCTCAGAGTGCAGTCATCCTTCATCAAGAATTGGTTATACATATAGCAGGTATCAGAATGGCAGTAAGAACATAAATGGAAAGTAAAACAATACTGCACAAAAATGCTGAATTGTTCTGCCTTAGGAAGTGGGCTATTTAAAGACAAGGGCAAGGTTGGAATAGTGTCTCACCATTGATGGAAATAAGTCATCTATGTTATGCAAGTTGAAGTGGAATACAATATTACTTTTAAGTTGTCTAGAAGTTATTACATCCATTCTCTGACTGTCATATGTAGTGCACTAAAACCACAGCCTCCTATCCACAACCTCGCTGCACAGACCTTTCTGTGGGTTTCTCAGGCTGTTTCACATACCTTAGTTCAGTCTGCTGACTGCACATTACCCATTTGTATACCACATCACTCCAGTTCACTCTTTCATGTGCGTACCTTCCACTCTCCTGCATGTTCAGGCCCCGAGCACTCAAAAGCTGATTCACTTCATCCTTCAGTCTCCATTTGGTCACCCCTTTGTCTTTTAACCCTCAAATTTAACACATATATCTTCTTTGTCAACTTTTTCTCACTCCTTTGCTCCATATATCCAGAACATTTCAGCAAATCTTCTTCAGCTTTCTTAACCTTACACTTCTTATTACCACGCCTCTCCCTTACCATGTCAGTACTTACATGATCAACCCTCCTCACAACCCATATTGTCCTCAAACTCATTTTCAACACATCCATATCTCTCTCTCTCTCTCTCTCTCTCTCTCTCTCCCCTTCCCTTCCCTTCCCTTCCCTTCCTCCTCCTCCTCCTCCTCCTCCTCCTCCTCCTCCTCCTCCTCCTCCTCCTTTCATGCATACTCGCCTTTTCCCGCGTTAGCGAGGTAGCGTT
>JAYMFT010003520.1:0-17253 GCA_038088735.1 Panulirus argus | reverse complement strand
CTTCGTCTGTTTCCTGGCGCTACCTCGCTGACGCGGGAAACAGCGATCAAGTATAATAAATAAATAAAATATATATACAATAAATGAGGAGTTCTTGATTAGGCATTCAGTTGCCTGTGCCGTCCTAGCTAAAAATCAAGATCAACGATACGGTGAGCTCTGTCTTAGATAGGGGACGGCTGGATGGATTGTTTGCTGCTAAAACCTTTTGACATTGTACTGCATGGGAGGGTGATTGAGAAGCTGGATTACCAGGCAGGAATAAGGGGGAAACTCCTTTATTGGATATGATAATCTTGATGGAAAAGAAAAAGGACTCATGTCAGAGAAGCTTTCTCCAAATGGGTGGAGGTCGCCAGTGGAGTGTCACAGGGGTCTGTTCTGGGACCGTTATTCTTCTAGCTCAGTGTAAATGGACTCCTACCTAAATGTGTTCACAGATGATGCAAAGGTCGAGAGAGAAGTGAAAAGCGAGGTAGATTGCCTTATCCTATAAGAGGACCTAAACAGACTTCCAAGTGTGTGTGATATATGATTGATCAAACTCAACCAGAGCAAATTTAAAGTAAAGAGGATGAGACAAAGTGTAAGGCGTCAGTATTGATCTTATCTAACAGGAAATAAGCTTCAGGAATTCTCTGTGTGAGAAGGGTTTGGAAGTCGACATCGTCCTTAACCAGTCGCCAGAGTACCATATTTAGGAGATTAGTTTAGACAAACTTTCTTTTGGGAAACATCAGAATAACTTTGTTATATGGATAAGGAAATGTTTATCAAGCTGTTCATATCCAACATAAGGCCAAAACAAGAATGTGCCTCACAATTTTGGTCTTCATCTACAGAGGCACATAGAGTTAATAGAGAATGTTCAGAGGAGGGCAACAAAGATGGTACTGGAATTAATATGGCTAAGTTACAGGTGAGTGTTCAAACTACAGACAAGTAAGATGGGTGTACGTGGTAAGTTGTACGGGTGGATGGTGATTGCGAGTGTGAAGCATGTACAGAGCATCAGACTGGGGAGGAACAATGTAATTTCAGGAGTAGCAGAGGATGTGTGGATTTGGTGTTCGCTCTCAAGGATATGTGTGAGATATACTTCGAGAAACAGGATTTGTATGTGGCAAATATGGATTTGGAGACAGCATATGATACTGCTGACAGAGATGTCTTGTTGGAAGTCTTAGGAATATATGGTGTGGGAGGAAAGCTGCAGTCAGCAGTGAAAAGTTTGTATCCTGGATGTAATGCGTGTGTACGACTAGGAAGAGAGGAGAGTGAGTGATTCCAAGTGAAGGTTGGTATGGGACAGGGTTGTTTAATGTCACTATGGCTGTTTAATCTTTTTATGGATGGTGCGATGATGTAGGTAAATGCAAGAGCCTTGGAGAGAAGGGACAGTTATGCAGTCAATAGGGGACGAGGGGACCTGGGAAGTGTCAGTTGTTTGCTTGATGACACAGCACTGGTGGCAGATTCGAGAGAGAAATTGCAGGAGTTGGTGACTGAGTTAGGGAGAGTGTGTGAATAGAGGAAATTGAGTAAATGCGGATAAAAGCAAGGTTATTAGGTAGAGGGTTATGTTAGTTAGGATGTGTTCGAATGGAGAAAAATTGGAAGAAATGAAGTGTTTTAGAGACTTGGGAGTGGACATAGCAGCTGATGGAACAATGGAAGCGTAAGTGAAACATAGGGTGATTGAGGGCGCGAAGGTTCTGGGAGCTTTGAGGAATGTGTGGAAAGAGACGTTATTGTCTGGAGGGCAAAAATGGGCATTTTTGAAGGTATTGTAGTTCCAGCAATGTTTTATGGTGGCGATGCATGGGCAATAGATGAGAATGTGTGGATCTGCCAACCTTGGTAGAAAGAAGTGTGAGAGGCAAAGCGAGATAGATACCCTCAGAAGCTTCAGACCAAACACATGGCATCTACAGAGTACTTGTTAGTATGTGTGTGTGTGTGTGTGTGTGTGTGTAATTACCAGCGTTTTTGTCTTGTACGGGGAGAGAGTCTTACACTCGTGGGGCCACATCTCTTGAACATTCTCTACTATCATACAACTTCTTAAATTTATGAATGCTATCTGCATTAACCAATTCCTCAATCATTCTATTCCATCCACCACTCTGACTCTTTAAAAATACTTATTTCCTTCTTTTTCAACAAGTTTCTGATTGATTACTTTTTATGTCCTCTGGCTGTTCTGTCCCTATATCTCTCGAGGAATTTTCACAGTAAGTAATCAGTTTGTTTTTAGAACTTAAAGGTTGTGGCCAGGTCTTCCTTCACTCTTCTCTCTTCCGAGTTAGGCAAACAAAGCCTCCAGCCCTTCCCTGTAACTCAGCTCTCTTATTTCAGGTACCATTTTTGTTGCTCTCCTTTGAACCTTGTTCTATTAGTTCTTTGTGCTTTTTTAGCTGCAATACGTAACTAAACTTGCGAGGTATATTCAAGTTTTGGCCTTATGTAGGATATGAACAGTTTGCTAAGTATTTCCTTATCTATATACCTGAAAACTGTTACTAGTTTATATCAGTCGACAGTTTGTGTCCTTAACTTTTCTCCTAATGTGGATCTCTAGGGATAGATTAGGGACGATGTCGACTCCCAAGTTCATCTCGCTCAATGAATCCTGAAGCTTATTTCCTGACATAATATTCATATTAAGTTCTTTCATTTTGTCCCATCTTTATAACATTTGCTCGAGTCAAATTTCACCATCGATGTGTGTGTGTGTATGTGTCTGTGTATGTAGTGTAATCGCCTGTGTGGGGAGGGAGTTTTACACTCGTAGAGCCCCATCTCTTGAATATCCTCTTCTGTCATACAACCTTTCAAATTTTGTACGTTGTCTGCATTTACTTTGTCCTCAGTCGTTCTGTTCCACTCATCCACGCTCTTATACTATAAAAGTTCTTCTTTACATCTTTTTTAACAAGTTTTTTGCAGAATTTCGTGTTAACGTTCTCTAGTTGCTCTCTCCCAACATCTCTCGAAGAATTGTTCACTTTTGTATGAGTGTGTGTGTGTATATATATATATATATATATATATATATACGCATGCGCACGAAAGTTTTTTTGTATTTTCTTATATGTCGGGACGTTCATCACATTTCCGTCTTATCCTGCACATATTCTCCTTGTCTGTCGTGTATTGTGCTAAATCTAATTTCGAATCTGGGATACATTCATCATCGTTTTTTGTGAGAGTTCAGTTATGAATTACGAGGTAGAGTTACAGGTGGGAAAAAGAATCGACCATCCGAAGCATGATTTATTTGCACTTCTTGTCTTAAAACATTAGCCGTTGCTTTCTTGTTTATAGATTCCACAGTACTTATGTTGCTAGCCAAGTTTGGGAATGTATCATTCGACAGGTGCATTTAAGGCTATATGCAGTCTCTTTTACACTGTATTCTTCAAGCTTCTCCTGGAGTCTTCGCCTCCTTTCGGTTAATTCATTCTTATTTCACCATGGTTGCCTCTCTTGTGCTGTTTACACCTGTCTCGTACTTCACTCGCATGTAGCACACGTGTCCCACTTCGCACACTTCATTTAACCTTTAACTATCACACGTCTTTTAACTCGTACACTCATTTCAGTGCAATATTGTGTCTCCTCTTTAATCTCACACATGTCTTGCATCTTTTTTACACTCCTTTCACATACATCCCATGCATATTTCACATTACTTTTACTCCTTATGTTTTTCTCTTTCACATTAACTCTTACTGTCTTTCACGCCCTTCTCACTCACATGCCAGATCTCAAGACTTTTTCACTCTATTTTCTTGTGTTTTATTCCTCATATATTAAATCCTCTTCGCTATCCTTCAGTTTCTTGTCCCCTCCCCCCCGCCTTGTTCTGTCTTCATTCCTTGTGCAACACAGACTATTGTTCTTCTGAAATTATATTTGTCTGTTATCTGTTATAAGGTCTTTGTCAGGTATATACCTTGTGGAGGTGAGGATGGTATTGTCTGCTAATGATGAATCGTCTTTTTCTTTCGCTCTGTCCCCACGATTCCCAGTCGGTGTAAATGCTCGTATTTCCTCTTGACTAGAACCTCAGCTTTCATGCGTTTAAGGAAAATAGAATACCGAGAGCATACAATCTGTCATTTTGGTACGTATTTGTTTTTCATTTTCTCACGCATTCATTAGTTTAAAAATGCACATACCAGTTGCATGAAATGTTGTTCAGTTCAAAATCACATTCTCTTTAAAAGCTGATTTGCCTCTTCGTACCGTCAGTGTTCCGCAGCCAAACTTACTTTTCACCGCGCATTGATTTTCTCTCGAGAGTGGCTGGGGACGAGATGGCAGCCTGACTACCATGGGACGAGCCTACCAGACAACTCCACAGACCGTACGATAGGAAATGATTGATAGCTTTTTAATGACCTTTGATAATGGATATTGCGCATAGGTAGTGTAATCTACATTAGCATTGTTAGGCGAATCACTATATTTTTCCCTACTAAGTGAGACTTTTCTTCTCTAGAAGTGCTATTATATTTCTGGAAGGAGACAACGTCGAACTGTAGGCTGGTGGTTAGACGTGAAGCAACTTTAACTCTGAAATGGTAGGAATATGATATGAAATAGGAGAATACATGTTTTCTTATTTCATATTTCTTGTTCAGAAAAACTTGTTCCATAAGATATTTCTCCTATACTTTGATGTTAGATATTATGTAGTTAAAGATGCTTCATACTATTTTTTTTAATATACGTCTTCCTACCCAGGTAAAATTATTCTTATATTTATATCCCTTGACTGTCAGTGAAGGTTAGTTTGATAATACTTATATAAGGGCCACTTGTATAATCCTACAGAGAGATTGGCCTGGGGCCCAGTGCAAAGGCAAGGCCCGTTGTTAGATACAGGTCCAGATTTAATCGCGGAATTTGGCTTTGCAGCCTGACTCAGTGATCATAGTGGAAGGCAGCCTGAATTAGGGCCTAGAATCTGCATTGAGTCTGATTTGGATCTCAGCGTGGGGCCTGGCCAAGGAGTTGTAGGGTTTACTGTGAAGTTCGACTTTCACAACTTGAATCCCGACTTTGTGCCCAGTATGAAGTGTAATGGAATTTTGCCTCGAGTTTCTTGAGGAGTTAGAGTCGACTGTAGACAGGAAGCGAGCATTAAACTTAGGCTGAGGTTAACTTGTAGCACCGCGACCAAATTTGGCTTTCAACTGTACATGGAGCCTTCACTGTCAAATGTGAGGCCTGATCAGAGATCTAGACTTGGGTCGGCTGTAGAGCCTGGCCGGACATGAGGACATGGCCTTTACTGCTGCTGCTACTGCCGACCCAGGTGGCAACTCATTACCCTCAGTGTCTCCTATAAATAGTGTACTTAGAATTTCTCAGTATCAGCAGGCTGATTACCCAAAATTGCCTCCACATTTTCATTTGTATTTCAGTTCGTTTATTTCGCGTCAAAATATCAATCTATTTATCTATATCACTGACGCCCGTTCCCTTCGAGAGCTTCCATCAAGGGGATGGCCACTGCAAAAGAGTCTCCATTTATACCTTTCCTTACATTCCTCCCTCGCATACACCATTCCACGCATTCTTTTCCGCCATATCTTTACCCCTAGTGCTCTTATACACTCTTATTTTCCCATGTCACTGGTGGTCTTCCTCTCACACCAACCCCATTGAGCGTACTATCATACACTTTCCTTGTAAACTCCCAGTCTTTCATTCCTTTTCATACCCAAGTCGCCTCAAAGTATTACGATTCACACACTATGCCACTCCACACTTCATTCCCATTGCATTCCCTGCCATAACAAATCTCTCATACACCCCCTTATTTCTTTTTCATTCCATGTAATCATACCATATGGTCCTCTCAGATAACTCATTTTCACAGCCTAGATTCTTGACTTACGTGACTCATTCCAAGTCCATGTTTCGGCTGCAGCGGTCAGAGTCGGGAGGGCTATGCTGTCCCTAAATCCTATCTTCGCTTACACCATTCTGTTAAGGGACCCAACGACTCTTCTACCCTCTAATTCTCTCTCCCTTATCTCTCTTTCCTTATCTTCAAACTTTCCCAAGTTAGCTCTCAAATACTTAGATTGTCACCTCTTCCAGTCTTTCTCCCCACATATCTGTAGCACAGTTCAGTACACTTTCACTCAATATGGTTTACTTTTAATTACCATTACTTTACTTCTAAGCATTTACTTTCAGTCGCCTACGCTTACAAACATCATAAAACATACTTGAACCTTTTGCAGCTCTTCACTTTCAAGAAGCAGAGTATGATCCGCAAACCATCTACCATACCTCACCACCGAACTCCATATCTGCATCCCCTCCTTTTTTCAGTTGGAGGCTCCAGTCACGGACGAAAGTCCACATCGAGACCTTGCCTTTATTGGACTATAAAGAGGTTAAAGAAAGGGTGAAAGAAGAAACAAAGAAAATTATTTACGAGTTTTGGAGGGAGTGAAAAACCTGTCTTTTAAAAAGTGCTAGGTCATAGTTGTTAGGGGAAGACACGAAAGAGTAGAGTTCCAAAGCTTCGGGAAAATAGTTATCAAAGCGGCCCACCCTTGAGTTTCCAAAGGCCGCACAGTTTAGCTATCATCTATCTCATCTCTCCATCCATATATGTATCAAAAAGACGCGGTGCCATCACACAGCACAGCCCTGTCTCACACCCATGTGTATACTGAAACTTTCGTTCAACTCTCCATCCACTCTTACACATGCATTTGCTCATCCATAGAAGGCTTTCACACCATCCAACAATTGTTCCCCCTACACCATATATCCTTAAAACATCCAATTAAGCACTCCACTCGACTGTCATACGCTTTCATCAGATCCATAAAAGATACATATGTACATCTTATTACATTTCCCTGGATACTCTTCCACTTATTATTTAGTATTAAAAGAAAGATCTGCCGAACACGATTAGAAATCAGTCTTTGATGGGATATAGTGTAACCCCTTTCTCTGTTCTGCACTTTGGCTCTCATTTTTGTTATACATACGTTGAGTTTCTTATCTGTAAATGGCCTATACAGATACATTTTTGTCTCGCACATGAATTCTTGGCCGTATGATTCTTGCCCTTGTAAGATTCGGTATTGCTTCTTAGTTACCAAGGCCTCTGATTGGTAAATTTCCCGTCATCAAAGGGGATGTTTTTAAGATTATTAATCGTATAATGTACAATTCAGGTTGATTCCGATTTCAGCCTTGGTTTACACAAAGTGTATTTTCATGTTAGGATAGTCGTCTAATCTGTTGCATTTCCATTAATATTGGTTTTGGGTCGTTCATTTATGATACTGAGTGATTTTAGCCTTGTAACCAGTCATTATTAGCTTTGTTTTGTGCTACCTTTTTGATAGCAGAATAATATTGGTACTTTGAATATCCCGTCTCTGTTGAGCGTTTTGCATGATTATGACTCCTCTATCTTCCACCATTAAATAATGCTTTCAACTGGTCTCTGGGCTGTGTATACTTCTGATTGCTTTTATGTTGTTACTTGTGTATATAATTTTGAACGTGGTATGTACATTTGATTGCTATCTCTTTCACTGCAGCTTTATTTACTTTTAGTCGTTCTCTGTATGCAACCCATAATATACCTCTGATGGTCCTGTGTGTACGTGTGGTTGCTCTGTCTCTTTGCAAACTCGGGTATACTTTAGAGTGAATGGTCTCTGCAGCTTAGAGCATATTCTCGAGTATTCTTGCTGCAGCTTTTGGGAACTTCTTCGTTATTCCGCAGTCTGTACTATACTTTTGGGTGTTCTCTCTTTCTACAGCCTTTGTATACTTTCAAAGCACAGTCTTTGTAGACTGTGATATTTTACCTTTCATTGTTCTCATTCACTCCTTCTACACCCTGTGGTGTAACTAAATCTTTTCCCATAATTGTTGTTGTAGCCCAGGATTTCCTTTGGAAATTTCACGCCCGCCAGAACCCTTCACGCTCCTCGGGTGGTATCATTCATCTCCGAGAAAAATGATACAGACGTTTAGTCTATGCTAGGTTCTTGATGGGCACTAGAGGGTTGATTTTCTCTTATCCTCAGTGAGGTGATGATAGAGTAAGCATGCAGGATTTTGTGTAGGGTCAGCTCTGTGTTTGTATTCTTGCAGTAAATGGATGGTGGCCAGATCTGAGGGTTTATAGCGTGGCACCTGTGTCTCCGGGAAGTATGGGCTTGGAAGGATTATGAATGGTGTTAGAGATTATTTAGTGTTTGGTGGGTGATGTGCGTGTGAATGTGTTTGATTGTTTCACTGTTAGTTGGTGAAAGGGTTATCTTGTACTTGTGATTGAAGTGTAAAGTTTGTTTGTTGTTTGTGGGTTGGGAATGGCGATTTGTGCGATGTTAGGGATGGGTTAGCTCGTTTACGGCTGCAAAAAGTTGTTCCTGTAGATACTGCTTCCGATAGCTTTCCCTCCACACCGTATGTTCGTAGCACCTTCCACAAAGCATCTTTATCATCCCTATCATATGCTTTCTCCAAATCCATAAATGCCTAATGCAAATCTAATGCATCTTAAAGTATTTCTCACACTTTCTTTGAAGCAAACATCTGATCCACACATTATCACTCCTGAAACCACCCTATTCCTCCGCATTCTCATGCTCTGTGCTTGCCGCCATCCTCTCAGTCACCACTCTTCCATGGAACTTATCAGGTACACTCAACAGACTTATTCTTCTGTATATCGAAAACTAATCTTTGTCTTCTTTGCCATTTTACAGTATCAGTATGTATTCATTTTGCCAGTCTTCAGACACCTCATCATGATCCATATATACTTTGAGAATTCTAACTAAACAAATCAATAGCGCAGGTACCCCCTTTCTTAAGTAATTCACCAGCAATATTATCCACTCCAGCCGCCTTTTCATATTTTATCTAACGCAAAGCTTTCACCACCTCAGCTCTATTTCACCAAACATTTTGCCATGACTCTCTCCCTTAACATACCTCCCAAACACACACACCCTACATCAAATATGCATTCGACAATCCTTTAAAGCACTCGCTCCATTTTCTCCACCTCATTTCTACTTATCACTTCCCCATTTGCCCCCTTCAGCGATGCTTCCATTTGTTATCGTGTTTCTTCTTACAATATAAACCTTCTAAAACAATTTTTGTTCTCCCTAATGGCTGCAGATATTCGTTTACTCCAGCTCTCATTTGCCTTCTTTTTCAGCCCCTGCACCTTCATCTTGACCTTGTATATCTTCCAATCACTCGCAGTGCTTCCTTGTAAGTACTGCTCTTTTTTTCTCTTTCAATAGTAACTTACTTTTTGTCATCCCAACACAACCCCTTCTCACCTGACCACCTCGCACCTTCTGCATACCACACACGGTTGCTTTTCCCATCTCAACGAGGTAACGTCAGAAATATACGAATAGATGCCACACTTTCTTACTTCGTCTTTCGCTGCCGCAGATTAATTAATCCATGGTGTACCTTGGCCGCTTAATATAGGTCAAGCCAAGTAACAGCACATCACCCCCCAGCAGACAAGTTCCTATCCCGTGCATACCTCTCAACTCTGAGCCTCTTTCCCTCCATCCTTCCATTTCCTTGGTCTACCCATTCCCCTACATTCCTCCACTTTTCACACGTAGATTCCAATTTGTCAGTCTTTCTACACCCATTCTATTCATATGTTTGACTCATTTCAGCATACTGGTCAACTCTGTCAGTCAAATTACACTTACTTCCAAACCTCTTCTTACACTGTTATTCCTTACACAGCAATCCCACTTCACACGTGGTATTGTCCTCAGCCATTTCATTTCCAAGATGTCCATCCTCTTCTGTTCATTTGTATTCGTGGCCTATACTCGCATCCATACACTATTGTTGGAACTTATGTCCTTCATACATACCCATCGTTACCCAAACAAGCACTGACGTCTCCTATTGCACACTGTTCAGTACACCCAAGATCTTAACATTCTTCCACCCTGTGAATCACTGCAGCCCTCATGATTCCATCCGCTGCCGAAACCTTTCCCAGGTATCCAAAGTACTCTGTTACCAGCTTCTGGAGTCTTTTGGAGCCTGCCTACAGAGCCGCGTCTCCTGCAAACTGCATCTGATTCACATCCCTCACTATCCAGTTCCAGCATTACGTAGATGTGCCTCTTGTTCTAAGACCTTTGCATTTATGTTGCTTACCACTCTGTCCATAAATAGATCAAGCAAACGTGGTTACGTCACACACTCTTGAGGCAGACTCGCTTTCACCGAGAGCCACTCACCCTTCCCCTTTTCTACCCGCATATGTGTCGTACTGCCCTTGTGAAAGCTACTCACTGCATTCAATAACCTAAGTATTTATTGATTTAAAAGTCTTTTCTGCTTCTAGAGTTACCAGAAGCTGGAAGAGATGAAAAGAATTACTGGTGTAATGTAAGGGTGGTTGGAATAGTCTGAGCAAGGGGATGGTGAACGGCGACTGCTTATAAAGAGTTAAGTCTTCTTGGTGGTATAGAAAGTACAAGTGATGGGGTCCCACGTAATTAGAACTCCCACCATTGTAAAAATAGGTAAACACACACACACACACACACACACACACACACACACACACACAAAGAATTTAAGAGTGTGTACAAGAAACTTTTCTGCATCATGTCACTGAGCACACTGGAATCAGAGAGGCTGACAAATAAAGAGAGACGTTAGAAAAGAGAAAGATTTGCTTCAATAGATGTCAGAAGGCAATAAGAGATAGGAATGTAGGACAGAGCAGGTTTAGGCGGCACAGCATTTGGATAACATAAGAGGGAAGAATAACAAAATAAGGAAGGAGGATTAGGTTACACTCATAACAAAAAGAAAGAAGTGGGCAAAGCAGGGAATAATTTAACTCTATGGCATGAATTTGTCAAGAGTTGATTGGTTAAAGAGTAGCTTAGCGGGTTGAAGGATTCGTAAGGAAGCGATTTTGATGAGGGCAAGAATACACTATAGAACCAACGCCAGCGAGGTGAGATAGGGAGGACTTTGGAAGCGTTGAAATTAGTAGACAGGCATAAGCGCACTGCTAAGGTGTCTTGCTTGATCCATAGAAAGTACATAGTCCTGAAGTTTCCCTGCATGTTCTTATCAAGTGAGCAGAAACACGGGACAGACCTAAGGAAGCGGAAGAGACCGAATGTTATATTTGTCGTTAAGAAAGATCTGTGAATTGCAGTGAACTAGTGTCCAATATCTCTGACGAGTTTGAAAAACTAATCACTGAGGAAATGACTAACTACTTGCAAAGGAGAAACAAACTCGATTGACAACATGGGTTCAGGGCAAGGGGGTCAAGCCGCTCTTGAAAAGAGAAGAGTAAGATGAAACTTGATCACAGGTTTGAATGTGTAGGCAATGAACAGTACTTCGTAAGGTGCATAGATAGAACAATCAGTTCAGTTCATTTTTTTTTTCCTTGATAGAGGAATCAGGATCCTAGTATTGTCACTGTATACCCCTGTACAATAATACCAGAGGCATCTGGCAAGTGTCGCGAGTACAACAATTAGAGATCTTTACATCAGACTGAGCAAGCTACCTAAACTTCGCTAATTTTCACACACGCTAATCGTCCCCCTTTCATCAACGACTGTCACTGCTCCCTCCCCAAACTCGTCTTGTACTTTCTCCAACCTGTGTCCCTTTGCCATGCTTATCGCTGTTCCTCACTAACACCTGTCAGTAGTCCTCAGCTTTTTAGGTCATTCCTCAATCATGCTTGTTGCAACCCCTTTTTCAGTTCAGTCACTACCCCTTTTGTTATATTTATCCATTTGTCTTTCATTACATAATGTAACTGCCTCGCCATCACCTGCCTTTGTTTATCGATTAGATTTGTTATTATCGTTTACTTACCTTTTGATGCCACTCATTTTTCGCAGCTCCACTCCTCCGCTGACAAATGTGACAGCTTCTTGCATACAAATGTCACTTTTTCATCTTGTCACCGCCTGTTGCTGATGACAGACACGAGTCCGCGCTACACATTCACGCGTGACAGAAAGACCTGTGATTGATTCACCAGCGTCACTGATTCTCGTACAGGTCGCCTCCTCTTATTCCTCTCACTGCTTTTCATTCATACTTGTAACTCATCACTTTTCATTACTTCGTAGCATCTTCCTCCGGTTTTCATACTCGCCAGTGTTCTTCATTCACACTCATCTCTCCTCATTCCCTGCCTTCGACAGTCGGCATTATCAGTTAGACTTGTCTGCCCCTCACACCTGCTATTGCCCAACACAAGCACCTGTCACCACCTATGAATCGCATCTGTTATTATGTCCTCAAAAACGTGACACTGCCCCTCTTGTCACTGCTTTTCAAATACTTGCCCCTGCTCTTTTCTCGCACCTTTAAATGCTTCTTACAAACACCTGCCAGTATCTTCATCGAGGGCGGTCATTATGTCACTGACCTACATTCACACTTGTCACTACTTATCACTTTCACATCCGAAGGAGAATCTCTCACACGTGCCATTGCCCTTTACTCATATGACTTCCTCTCACCATCACCTGTTACTTTTCCACACCACCACTTGCCACACCTTTCCTTCTCCATACTCTTTCATCTGTTACTGTTCCTCAACTCATGTTACAGTCCCTGAAACCTGGGCATGCCCCTCTCATTGGTTGTTGCTTTTTACGCCTCTCTTCCGAAATAGCCACAGTTTTCTTTTCTAATCATCACACGTGTCACTGGTGTGTACAAACGCATGATATTGCCGCTTAGTCGCACATGTTCTTGCCTCTCGCTCAGACTTGTCACAGCCCGTCAATTGTTTCCATGTGTCACACGTTCCTGTCACTGCCCCATATTTATAACTAGCTCCAGCTTACATGTGTTATTATACCACAACTGATGGTACCCCATTCGCGTTCTGTGTTCTGTTTAATCTCGACTAGTTACACTAAATATTACAGGATGACTGCTTGTCCATTAAATATTTCGTATCGCCGTTTTCAGGAATCATTGGTGCATTATTCAACCATGTGGGAAAAGTTGATATTGTCAGCTTCCACACTTGTACAGGAGGTGCTTAGATCTTGTGCATCCCACACTTCATTTTTGTCGTTTGTGTCCATGGTTAGTAGGCTGCAGACAGCACTCGCTTAACAAAGCACGATTGTCCTGACTTACGAGTTGAAGTGATAACTGGAACCGTCTCACACCGTCCGTGTCAGTAAGTGCAGACAGCAACTGTCCATGGGAGAATCGGCTTCCTGATCTAAGACTACTGAATTGATGCTCAGAGCCATGTTACACCCTACGTGTTAGTGGGTTGTATACAGCACCCGACTTTGAAGTTTTGATGTGATGTCGGAAGCTATATTACGTCCTCCGTGTTAGGAAAGTTGGTCTTAATTTTTGTTTCATTGAAATTAAGCTGCCAGACAAAGTTCCAGACGTGCAGTGTACACCTATCTTCCCATTTTTACCATTAGCATTGACTCTCTTTTACCCGCATTTATGTCAAATAAGGTCTCATTTCAGTTAGAACTTCTGTTCCTGACCGAGACTTTTGTCATGAGGAAAAGTTTGTGCATTCAGAATAATGAAGCATAATATGAATAATGTACAACCCTTGGAGTGCAGCAGCTTCAAGGCTGCCCTCCACGTAGGAGCAATGATCCTCAACGGAACTGTTGCTTTCCTGCCAGTGACGATGCAACAGCCTCGCCGAAGGGCCTTCTCAACTTTGTATTCTGTTTGCTAATCAGGGAGCTTAGGTTTCGTTTTCACCGTTGTACACAATGTGATTTATCAAAATAAAAAATGTGATGTAGATGAGTAGAGAATGAAAGATGTGTA
Source organism: Panulirus argus (assembly GCA_038088735.1). Classification (NCBI taxonomy): domain Eukaryota; kingdom Metazoa; phylum Arthropoda; class Malacostraca; order Decapoda; family Palinuridae; genus Panulirus; species Panulirus argus. Next base: position 3,381 of record JAYMFT010003520.1, on the reverse strand, counting down.
TATCCCATTGTGGTTATGATTGACTATAGAGTTCTCTCTCGCATGACATGTTCTGCTCTCTGTTACAGGTTGACGACAGCCGGTCTACTGATGGTGAGTACTCGTACAGCCAACGTTTAACTGACACCAGTCAGTGCTTTGTTATAAGCGAGTTCAGTTTGCTAGGGATCACCTGTAGCGAAGAAGAGATACGAACCATTTTTTATTATGGTTGGGACCACGATGTACGTCTTTTAAAAAGATATTTAGAATCATACGAGCACGTCATCTTGTCTGTAGTTCGTGTGGGTAGGTGTTTTAAAATCCGGGACAGTATATTAACTCAAACAGCAGCCTTTCTCCAAGTATGATTTTAAATCATTGTCAGACATGAAGTAGTAAATTTTTTGGTAGCTGTAAATTTTATTCGAAGTATTTACTTGTGAGAAAATTAAAAGTTCATATTAATGCAAATGTGTAAAACACTTGGCTTTTGGAATAGAGGAAGTCTGAACCTTGTTAATGTATATTATGAAAGTCATGTAATTTAAGTTGAAGTTTGTACCTTGTTAATATATTTTCTTACTCATGTAACATGACTTAAAATATGATAGATCTTTGTAGAATTTTTGCAGATAGCTAACAGAAGTTTGAGCTGTAAACAGTATTCGGTAAGAAAAATGTATTGTCATGCCATAAATATGCTCATGACACTTTATATTTTTGAGTCGTACAGGCGTAAGATGGCGGCGTGGGTTCATATCTTAGGTTGGAGCTACCACGAGGTAATGAGTCGTTACTCCGGGCAGAAGGGATGAACCTAACGTGTGGTTGATAATGATATGGGCCTTATCCTCTCATTAACTAAGGACTTCTTTTGCCCGTCATATTGTTGAGGGTCCCGACAGTAGACCCGTCCATGGTTCGTGTGTGATGTCTAGTCTACAGTACGGTTTGGTGCCGACATCCTAAGGAACTTGTTGTACAAAAAAGAAAAAAAGAAAAAAGTAACATGTCATTTCGGAGACTACTGCTAGATCATATCCTCGTGCAAGAGCCCAATATATTTCAGCTGATATAGAGATTAATATGTCCCCTCGTTCAAGTTAAATGAGACTACAGTAAGTACTTCGTGCGTCTGGCAAGGGAAATGTTGTACGATTAGAGGCAGGGCGGCTTCCAATGTGTGTTTGTTTATCTTGAGTTATAGTAGCCCACTAAACTAACAGCCCAAGGCATCCTGGTTGCCTTAATGTGCTCTGTAATGACAGCATCTAAGTATGCATCCTTTGAATATAGAGAAAGTTCCCAAACCTATATTTTAAGAACGTTTTCTTCTGAGATTACTTATTTGCACGTTTTTCTTCTGAGCTACATTTCAGACTCGTGTATTTTTTGTTCATCTTATGTGCCTTGTTATTATAGTCGTCATTTTTCACTCGCTGATCTTTACTGTTTTGCATTTGTCTTACCACATATTTTTCACTGATATATATTTTACTTCATTTTTGTTCCTGCCATTTAATAGTTGGCTGTTTAACTCTGTATGTACAGTACCCCAATTTCTGTATATAATATTATTGTATCAAGTTTTTCTGTCCCATGTTCTGGTATCATGCCATAGTACATTCCATTGGTAGGTAGTAGCTGGTAGGCAACCACCAACCAGGGAGGTATAATACCAATACTACCCGCTTGGGTATCGGGAGGAGTGACGGCTGTGTAGCGAGCCAGCGCTTCATTGGTTGTCGAGTTGCACTCCTCTGACCCAGGTAGCTGTCTTTTCTCTCTGCCTCACCCACACGTGAACTGCAGTCATTCTGTCCACAAACATACAATCTTTACCTGTCATACATAACACGTGACAACACTTAAACAACTCGTTTTAGATATCCCTGCAGTGAGCACTAAACGCTAACCCTACCTTTCGGCGTAATGATAGCAGCATTAGATAAAATTGATAGGTAGGAACTTTAGGCATTTGGTAGAGGTAGTAGGTGAGAACAATATGTGGGAATATTAGGTAGAAATAGGAGGTTGGAACATGAGGTAGACACTTCAGTAAAAGTAGTCGGTAGGAACGTTTAGTAAGAGCCTCTGGAAATGCTAGGCTGGAGTTGTCCTCTGCCAGTTCAGGGTGGTGCACTAAAGGCTAAGAAGCGGCACTTGGGTTCCTAAGTTATTGAGATTTAACGTGGTCACCCCAATGATAGAGTTCCTGGAGGGAATGTACGTCAGTTTTTTTACGTTGGTGGCTCCAGTCACGGACTAAAGTTCTGCAGTACTTTATATTTTCTCTTTTGCCAGTTCAGTATATTTATGTGACTCGTATAATTGTATCCTATGACTTGAATTCTAATATCATATTGAAATGCCACATGTTTTTGTTGGGTCGTGTTCCAAGATAATTTTTTTGTACATCATGTTATGTATACATATTTGTATCTCATTCTTACCCTTCATGTTCTTGTATAGTGTTCATGTGTCCAGATGTGTAACTATACCATGTTCGTATATGTTAATGGCTTTTATATGTATTACGGTGTTATGTTTCTTTGTATAATGTATATTGTCATGTTTTCTTTCCTGTCTCGCGAGACCTCCTCTGACCAAAATAATTTTTCAGGTATGCAGCTCTTGCCCTTTTGGTACTTAACGTATTATATTAAGCCCTGATGATTATCCCAGTAATTTGCAAACCGTGATGGTTAATTACATAGGTGATAGTTTAAGGCAATTCCACAGTCATCCTTCCTGAATACAGAAACAACGCTCGTGCTTTTCATTCCGCTGTTAATGATCCTTTTATCCAGGCATCTCGTAACAAAAAGCTTGAAAAGCTTATCCTAAGCTTCAGCACATTCGCTAAGCACGTCAGATGAGATTCCCTCAAGGGATATATGTTCACTTATGCCTTGAACCTTGCAGCTCCAGGACCAATTTTATGGAATTCCTTCAGCCACGTCCACTGGCCGAAACCATAGGTCACGAAATGTGGTGAAGAAATCTGTTTGTTTAAGCAGGGTAAGTGCTGGGCAGTTGAGGAAAAGGTGCTCCTTGTCTTTAGTGCTAAAATAGCATATTGGGTATGAGGGATTTTGTGAGATTTCGAATCGGTATTTCGTATGTTGAACAGATGGATGGCATCCAGAGCACAAACGGGCAAGTGTGACTCGTGCTCGTCTGGAGAGTGCAGTTTCATATGAGTGTATGTTTGGTGGACTTGAGTTGAAGTTTGATCTAGGGCTCGGTTGTTTAGTGTTATCTAGAGTCCTTTGTGTGAAAATGTTTTGTCAAAGTGTTGTTTGCTAGAGGTTCCCAATCTACAACTAGGCCCCATAAACCCTTCCATGTTTTGCCCCGGGCACTTAACATGCCCTGGTTCAGACCATTGACAACACT
>JAYMFT010003509.1:0-17253 GCA_038088735.1 Panulirus argus | reverse complement strand
CCACAGACCTTTCCGTGGTTTACCCCAGACGCTTCATATGCCCTGGTTCAGCCCATTGACAGCACGTCGACCCCGGTTTATATGTATATATGTATATATGTACGTATATTTATAGAAAGTCCGTAACAGTTGCAGTTCAGTCATTCTACGCTTATTAGCCATTCCCACTTCTATCATTTTTCACTTGTCTGCGTTCACAGCCCTTACTGGTTCACTCACACTTCATTCTTTGTGCACTCATCCGCTGGTTCTTCCAACCCTCCCTTCCCATCTCACCTCGGCCCATACTGGTAGTTTCCAACTGCTTGTTATCTCGTAATTCGCCCCCCTAAGGGTGGTCGTAATGGTCAGCTGGCCTCAGCATCTGTCTTCTGATTAGCTCACACTCAGGTGAAGGATAAAAGTATGAAGGATTTTTTTTTTCTAAGGAAGTTTGGTTAATATAAACATTTTTATTATAATTGCCAATTTTGGATTAGTTATTCATTATTATTATTAGTATTAGTATTATTATCATTAGTATTATCATTATTAGTTGTGTAAAGATCCAGAGGAAGGAAGCTATGAAAATATATAAAGGAAGAGTCAACAGAGGCAATAAGGCTGGAGAAACTGATAGAAATTACTGAGAAACAGGGTCAGAGGTTAGCACTGTTGTAGGGGGAAATGAAAAACATTAAGAAATCAAATCAAAGGGCATGAAAAGTGACATGAGGTGAGAAAGGTAATTAGGGCTTACAAAAATTTAGTCAGAGGGCATGAACACGAAATCAGTTCAGTTTAAGGGATTCAGCGGAAGTAAAATAAGAGAAAAGACGGGGCAATGAATACTGGATGTCTGAGAGGCTGTTTAACGAAAGAAGAATTGTAGTGGGCGGGGAATGGGAGCAGGAGCAGTTTCTGGGACTGACGAGGAGAATCAGGGCATGAAGACTGATGTGGTGAAGAAGAGACACTAAATCAGAGGAAAACGGAGATTCTAGTTAAAATGTGTGGAGAATAATATGCAATATTAGAAACCAAACAATCAGGGAAATGTTTATGGTCCAATACATGCAAGGATTGAAAATGGTACGGAGTTTGCTGGATTAATACTTGTTGGCCAAAAATAGAATTTGAATATAACCACAAACTTTGCGGTTGACGAGTCAACACTGATAGATTTGGTGAAAAAGTTGGTGACACGGAAATTAGGGAGATTAGCGAAGTTGAGGTTGACCGAAGTATATTACTGTATTACTGTTAGTTGTTTGACGAGAAGACAATATTCTACGTCAAGAGGAAAGGATGAAGGAAGGAATGCTGTTCAAAAGACTGTTAAAGGCTGTAGTCATGCCAGGCGCAGTTTCTACACTGACAGAAATGAGAAGTGGTGGATATAGTCAGGATATAAGGGCACGAGCAGTAAACGTTTGCAGTTGAATGATAGTCATTAGATATGGGGTACACAAGGAGACATAGGAACTTATGAGACAAAGAGGAATTCAATAGTCATCAGCGTGATTGAGAAAGGCTTAAGGCTTCATATTTTTCCCACAAGGAAGAGAGGAGTGAGGGGTGACTTGATCAGAGCCTTTAGGTATCTAAACCATTTTAATGACATAGATAGTTCTTCGAAAGATTCTGGGATAGAACAACCGAAGACATAACGTGAAATTAAGCTAGAAACATTTGTTAGAAAACATGAAAATTGCTGTTATGGTATAAAATAGTGGATAAATCGACGAAAAAAATTTACGAGATCATGAATGTATACAGAGCACAGAAATTTAAACAGTTGTGTGATAAAGTTGAAGACATGGGGGCTCCACAAGTGTAGAACTACCTCCCCGTACAATATAGATTACGTAATTAGGTTGACGACATTTCAACTTAGCTATAAATCGTACTGTTCAATGTGTTCAAGTTAAACTCATGTATATTCATATTTGAACTTTACAAGACAAACACTAAGACGTATTTCATTTTTTTCTGATAACACTTTAAGAAGTTACCTTGAACAGTATTTAGTGTTCAACGAAATTTTTGTTTTATTGATTTGTTTTAGCCCTGTCTAAATTTTGAATAATATAAGAGACATTTCTTAGTCAACTGCAGCATCGTAATACTGAGAAATCTTATTCCACAAATGCACAATTTTAAGTGAAACACCTACATCAAAATTTCAATCCCCCACATGAGTTTTCCACATAAGATATGAATCAGTTTTATTATCATTACATTTTGACGTTTTTCAAATATGAGCTAATAACCTCCACGGCCCCGTCCCCATTGAAAAGGGTACCCGATGTTCTTAAAGAACTTACTAAAAAAGAAAAATAAGATTCTAAATTAGAACACCAACGAGCTCATAAACAAAGCAAAATGCATGTATTATTTTATGGAACGATGAAGAATTGAGGACGAAGGTCTTTCTTTAAAAGATAATGTAGGATGAAGATGTGTAATAAGAAAAAAAAAAAAAAAACAGACGGCCCCTTCGAGAGACCCCGAGGCAGCAACCCATTCCGCCCTGCCCTCTCATCGGACCTGTTTGTGAATATAAAAGTTTCATATTATCTGCATCGGTCAACATACGTACTGTGAGTGTATGAGGTCTTAGAATTGTCCTGAACATTTAAAGAAGTTAAAGACGTTGACGGTGTTAGGCAACTAACGGAACTTTGCATAAATAAACTTAGGTGAAGTTACAGATAGTAATCTTAACTAATATTAAAAGCGGTGTATTAGACTATACTTTGATCATACCCATGAGAACTCAAATGCTTGAAAGTGATAGATATTTATGGTAATGCTTAAAGTGAAATGAACGCTGTTAAGTTGCAGGTTGGCTGTTTGTGTAGCCACCTGTATGTTCGCTGAGGAAAACATTCGCCAGCTGTATGTTTCGGGTGAATGTTTAGTACACATTAAAGTGCTTCGTGCTTTCTCATTACCAATTCCGAGATTTTGTCGGAAAATGGGCCGTAGTTCTAAGGACAAGCGAGATGTCTACTACCGACTTGCAAAGGAAGAAGGCTGGAGAGCGAGAAGTGCATTCAAGCTCATTCAAATTAATGAAGAATATAATATATTTAAAGGTGCCTCACCACTAAGTATATATGATAGAAATGGTGTATTTTAGGGGTGTGCCTTTATTTAATCACCAATAGTAACGATAAGATAATGGTATTTGTCTAGTTAGAAATACCCAGCTGTTGAAAACCCTACCGTATTCTGCGTGGAGCTCCCCACACAGTATCTTCATGCCTAGGGCGCTTTGTATTTTGTTTCAGTGGGTTATTTTAGGTTAGGTTAAGTATGGCTACACTTCAACAGAATTAGACATCTGATAAGTCCAGTCAGTGTTTGGTACATGGCAAAAGATAATTAATCCATGTCAAACAATAGTTACTGTGCAATTTACCCAAGCATACTAGGTATCGAGGTACTGGGTTTGGAGCTCCGCGCTGAATACATTGAATTTTTAATCTCTTGGTGAAGTACATGTAGAGGAATGATCGATTTTATCTTTGCTATTAAATGTTACTAGATAAAGTGATAGTAGTGTATCGAAGAGACTGTGGGATTGATTTATGTAGAAGTAGGTAATACACCAGCAACAAATTAACAGAACCTCTGAAAATCCCACCTAACTTCCCTGGTAGTCAAAATTTATCTAAATATTCAATATTATAGTCATGATATACCAGTCACACTCACAAAAATGCACCACTAACATGTCGCTGGATGCAGTCAAACATACAACAGTGTGATCCTCAACAGAAGAAACTTAAAATATATTGTGTTTATCATTTTGCTATTAAGTGAGTTTTTAATAGGGTGAATTGACTTTTACAAGTGTACTGATATCACCTTTTCTGATATCGGGGAATAAAATATAATGCTTTAGATCAAACTACACTAGTATGCAGAACACATTTATTCAATATTCAGTGCTAATAGTAATGTGGAACTAAAGTGAACAAATACCAAGGTAATTGTGTGGTATAATTCGTTTAGTGTCACCACTATATCTATTTTATGAAATTGCACCAATACTGGCATCCTTTCACTTCTCACATTAAGTAGAGTTGATTTAGAGGAGTAGAACATACTTTACAGCATTAGTTGTATTCCATAATGATGAATAGTGTTGATTGTGAGGAGGGCTCTGAAAATCAGTGAAAATTTGGATGTTAAAAGGGTAACCTCAAGCAGATGAAGTCTGGTAATACCTACTGTGTATACTAATTTTACCATAAGTATATGTGTTTTCTATGTAAATTGTTCTTTTTTCTTGTATAAAACTATATTTAACATTAGAATTGAGCAAATAATTATACCCAAGAGTTCTTATTTTATCATCAAAATTTAAGCGGTAATGCTACTGTAATTGTCCCTGTATTCTAAAATTAAATGAAGTTTCATTGATGTTTTGCATGGGAAGACAGAGTGGGGGCTTGTTTGATGTACATCTTTCATTTTGGTATGCTATATGTGGGTTTCTAAGGCATGGAATATTTATTTCCAGCTGTGATGGGGAAATGCTGTTATCATGAATGGGTGATTATTGGAATCAGACAGTAGCCAGGAATTTTTGTGAGGAAGGGGACCATTAGATAACCAGTTGACAACAATAACAGTGAACCATGCATTGTCAGTTAACGATTATAGCATTTTAAGGTTAAGGAGGTAACTGAGGCCTCCAGACAGCTTCAAAGACTGGACTTTATGATTGCCATCTATGGCCAGCCAACATAGATTACAATTTGCATGGAATTTAATTGGGGATGGATATTACATGTGTAGATTGATACCAGTAATACCTTGTTACATTAGCATAATTGATGGCAATAGCACCAAAAGGATTTTATAAACTGTAAGTCTATTTTCTCTAAATCTGTGCTTGTAAATTAGGAAAGGAAGGAAAAAAGAATTAGTGAATGTATTTTATTGAGTTTTTATCAGTGTTTTGTACACTTAGTTCAGTCCAAGGTAAATTTGAATGCTGCATTGTAAAGTTTGATTTCCAGGTGTGACTCGAGTGGTAGACTTGTGTGCAGCACCAGGAAGTTGGAGTCAGGTTTTATCACGCACCCTCAGGTGAGTACTAGGGCATCTTTTTTTTTTTCTTCTTCTTCTTTTTTTTAGCTGCAGCATATATAATTGCATTATTAGTAGTACTTACCATAATGTGAATGGGACACTGGTGAGCATAATCAAGGAAAATGCCTCTTTGTTTATGAAAGTAAAGATTACTCCCTCAAAGCACATTGTATCACTGATACACCAAATATTTGTTACCATTTGTATTGTAGCTTATATGAATACAGTAGACTGTTGTATCTCAGACTCAACAGTATCTCATTCACATCCACAAGAATTTTCCACATCTCATTTTGATATGCTTTGTCCCCAACTTTTCTTTATCTTCTGAGGTAACCTTTTATGCTGAAGCTGTCTTCATTCTTTTTATCATTAAATTACTCTCTGTATTGAAGCAAGTAGGATGTAACAATTTTACCTTCCTGTTGGCTTAAGAATTGTGCGTTATCCTTTGTAAGAAAGCTGCATATAGATGTGGACAGTGATTGCCGTGATTGAATATTCTATATGGGATGCATGTTTCCCAGGCAATACCTCTCTAAGCCTATGAAAGAAAAATAGTTTCTTGTCAACTTGTATTATCTAGTTTTCAGTAATAACTTTTTTTTTTGATCAAATAAAAGGTTTTAAGTAATTACGAATATTGAAAACTTCAACATACTGAACCTATTTTAAGGAAGCTGCAAGTGGAGACTTACTCTGCTTCTGGTACAGAGAGAGGCAGAGGGGGGGCATAGAAGGTACATCAGTCCAGATAATTATCCTATAAACTTTGTATTTATGAACACCATTTATTGCTTGATATCATTACAGAAGTGCAGTACCAGACCCATCTGTAGTAAAGATTGTGGCTGTGGATCTCCAAGCAATGGCACCACTCCCAGGGGTTGTTCAGATTCAGGGTGACATAACCAAAAAAAGCACAGCAGAGGCCATTATCAGTCATTTTCAAGGAGAAAATGCCCAGCTGGTGGTGTGCGATGGTGCTCCAGATGGTATGTATGCAAGGGACTTTTGGTTTTCCAAGATAATCAGCAAAGCTAAAGGTGGGGCACATGAGCTAATGTTGGTCAGCAGTGCAGGAATATCATTAAAAAGTCAGTTTAACATATTGATATTTAATGACAATAGCTTTTGTCACAGAATACCCTTCATCAAGGCTAGGTCTCGAATTGGTGAAAAGGGACAGAAAGATGAGTAAAAGACAGTTTCCATATAAAAAGACAAAAATAATTGAAATTGAGATGAAAAAAATGTGCAAAAATCAGTGAAAGAAAAGGAAGAGAGCTGTACAGTGTATGTATGGAAAATATATTTCATATAGCTTATAGCTGAAATTAAGACCAAGGAGGTAAAAGAGAAAACCAAAAAGAGGGAATTATGTGTGTGGTGTGTGAGTGCAGGCATGTACCCAGGATTGGTCTTGGGGGCATATTATGAACTCACCATGATAATGATTACAAACTCAAAACAAGAATGATAAGTACGAAGTCATTAATATCTTCTTGTGCACAAAATATTCAGCAGTATCCATATACTGTGGTTTTGCATCATTGTATTCTAGAGAATTAAAGGCTGTGAATTATCTGGTTAAAAGATTAAATCACTAATATTGGCCAAATTCTCATAAATATGAGTGTTATATTTGATAACTTTAAGCAGCTGATAATAATAATATGTAAGTTATAATTGATGATAAACATTAGTATGCTTTTGCAGATTGTCTTTATTTTAAAGAGGTGGTGAAATGGACACAGTTGCTTCACTGGTCACTAGTGTAAATCAATGAAATATAGTTTAGAATACATATGTTTACACTTTTCATGAGACCATTAAATGAAAATGACATTGGCATTGCATGTGGCATTGCATGATTAAATGGAAGATAACAAATGGAACAATACTAACTTTCACAAGCATTCCCTGTTTAAACTTATAAGGAAAGGAGAAATTGTCTAAGTTAGAAAAGGAAGGACCTAGCTCATTTGTATTATAATTAATTCAGCAAAAGAGTGAGGCATCCAGCTCATGGATATAACCTTACCTGACAACCAGTCTTCTTTCTTAATATTGCATAACCAGGTAATCCGAAATGTAAGTCAAGTGGCTATGAAGATGCCACAGAGAGACAGCACACAGTGATGTCATTAGTTGAAAAGATTAAAAATTTTGACAAACTTAGATGAGGAATAATTTCTGTTTTGTTAAGCAAGCAGTACTGAGTCAGGTATACAATACATGCATAAAAAGAAGTGTTTAAAGGAGCTTGTTAAATGTCTGAAAAAGAAAGCCAGGTAACCTCAAATCACATTTTCTAAATCATGTGATATGAAAACAAATAGATAAGCATCTTTCTGCAGTACCCTGCCCTGACCCTCTGTTCAATTAATGTCTTGCTATTTGTAGTCCTGCTGTTCAGACAAAGAAATTCATATTTTCATTTTCTATTATATATTGTATGCTATCTGTTATTTCATCTTTTCTGCTGATGTATTTTTTAAAGTCAAACACAGATGGTAGAGGTGCATTTGACCTTCATAAGACATCCATCTCATACCATGTCATGGCATTTTAACAGCTTTCAGATGTTGTCTGAAAAAGAATTTAACCTGTTCCTTCATTAATTTCCCAGTCTTAGTTTCATTAGTTTTATATTGCAGATTGGGTATTTATATTTTTATTAAAAAGTGATTTTTGGTTTTTTGTTAACCCAGTGACAGGTCTTCATGACCTCGATGAGTATGTACAAGCTCAGTTGTTGCTAGCAGCTCTAAACATTACTACTCATGTTTTGGCAAAAGGAGGAACCTTTGTGGCAAAAATCTTTCGTGGGAAAGATGTTACACTTCTCTATTCTCAACTCAAGCTATTCTTCAAGCAAGTCAGTGTGACTAAACCTCGGTCCTCACGAAATTCAAGTATTGGTAAGTTGAAGCTAAAAATTTTTCATTTTTTTTGTTTATGAAGGTAAGAGATGAATATTTGTTCACCAATGACTTGAATTTGCATTTGATAGCCAGAGCATATTTGACTGTGAATGCTGAGTATAGTTTCTGTAGGTTGTGGTTGAGTAAGCTAGATGAATTAAATGGTCTCTTTAAATTTTGGTAGTTTAAGTTGGGCAAGCTTTTGGCATTTTTCAATATGATGGTGGCTCGGGACCATAGTTGTGGTAGATCTGTCAGGCTACCCTCTTATTCATTGTTTCATTATTTTTTTCCTGTTACTCATTTATGATCATATTGTGTAAAGAAAATGATGAAAATGGTACACAGAATACTATATTCATTATAAGTGATTAGTAGATACATTCATCATAGATACTGTACTATGTGTATAGACCTGTGTATGGATTGCTGTACATGAGGAATGTTGTGAATGGTATGCTTACAGGGTGACATTGTTGAAGGTATCACATGATGCTGGATCATTTGTTCACTCTGTTGGAATGTTTACTTTTTTTATGGCAGCCAGAATGGCACAGGCACTGAATACCCTACTCATGACCACCTCATATATGTATGTGAGGGCAAAGATGGATATGTGTGATGGTATAAAAGTCGTGTGAGTTCTGTATGGACGTGAGTTATAGGCTCAAAGAGGGTGTATGTGTTGAAAATGAAATGGCTGAGGATAATATTTGGTGTGAGGACGATTGATTAAGGAATGACATTGTGAGAGGGATGTGATAGTAAGCAGAGTATGTTTGAGAGAGGTGAACAAGGTGTTTTAAAGTGGAGAGAGAGTGAGTGAGGAGAGACTGACTGAGAAAATATATGCATCGTTTGTGGAGGGAACAGGGAGAAGAGGGAGACCAAGGATGAAATGGAAAGATGGAGTGAAAGATGCTTCAAACATGCAGGAAGGTGTGAGGCATGCATATGACTTGATTACATTGGAGCACTGTGGTACACAGGGGTTAACATGTTCTGTCAGTGAGCTGAACCAGGGCATGTGTATTAGGGTATTAGGTAAGGGGAACCATGAAAAAGTCTGCAGTTGTATATATATATAGAGTAATTGGAGTGATATGCAATTACTAAAAGAGGTGTAGAGCATTAGACAAACACTTTTATTAAACAAGACCTCTGCTAAGATCTGGTCACCATTCCCTCAGTGCCTTTGGGTACACTGCCTTCTAAAGAGGACATTCAAGACTGAAAGCTAAATTGTCTCTAAAAATTAGGGTTTTTTCTTCAGGTGTTTCTTGAAATCCCACCTTTTGGGTATGTTTTTTTTTAATGTTCATGGGGCTCTATACTGAGGTAATAAGTGCTGTTTATGAAGTATGAAAAATCATTTCTTCACAAGAGACATAGCCCAGTGAGCATCCATATATTTCCTCATTCCTTTCATTACCCTCTGTCCTTTTCATTTTTTATATTTTTTTAATTTTTGAGTTGAGACAATAACAGACCACAGGCCCAGACTTAATGGATAGTGAGTGATGTGGGTTGGAGGCCAGGGGGTGAAACCTACACCACCATCTCATTGACTTCATATCCCTAGTTGGGTTGGTGTATGGTTGCTGACTCTGTAAATGAGTGTTAGTTAGCCTTATAGATATAATGGGGTTTTAACAAAATGAAATCCTGGTGGATACACCCTCTTTAGAGGATTAGATGGTGCTTTGATCCTGTTTTGAGTAATTGCATTCTTTTCTAAACCAACATTGTGAGAGAGCTTATGGAAGTAGGAATTAAAAAAGTGAGTAACTCTTCCATAATGTAAGGAGGTGCCAAAGCATTAAAGGGATATTTGTTGATGTAAAAGATGGTGAGATCAGATGTCAAAAGAAATACTATTAAGAGCATTTATAACTTGTGAGGGCTTGGAATTATGTGAGAATATTTTTTAGGTATAAGAATGAAGAAGCTATGCAATGGGAGAACAAATATGAACCAATGGGAAGAAAAATGCATGTGATGAGAATTGCATAGGCCTTCTTCCCATTAGAAAGAAAGTAGCATTTTTGGGAGGCAGTTTTTAAATACAATTACTTTCCATAACTGGAAATCTACAAATTTTGCAGTACTGTTGAACTTAAAAGGGTTTCAATTTTTTCAGAGGCATTTGTTGTGTGCGAAGATTATGCACCCCCTCCAGGCTATACTCCTACCATGGTAAACCCATTGCTTGACTTCAGTTATGAAGGATCATGGCAAGACCTTGAAGGAATCAACCGTGTGATCGTACCGTTTTTGGCTTGTGGGGACTTATCTGCTTATGACTCTGACATGACCTATCCATTACAGGTAATATGAATATTATTTCAAATGACTGTTATGCTGCATCCTATTTTCTATTTTCGTTATTACTGTCTCCTTTCTAATCCTGATGACAGTATCAGAATACAGGAGCAAGAAAATATTGTTTTTATAGTTTCGTTCCAGGCAGTATGTTATGAGGTAAACTCTACAAATCTTTTAATTTATCCCTACTAGTACTGGTCTCTCACATTTATACTAGGGACAAAGGCCATGATAAGTGAATCTGGTATTTATTTTATATATTTTTAATTTCTCTAAGAGCCCTTTCTTGAAAGGGTCATGGAGTTATTACAAGACCCCTTTTTGACAAAAATTCTGTGCTGTATTAAGTTTTCGTGCATACAATAATAACAGTTTTATGACAAATTACAGTGATTAACCTTTAAAAAATCTCATTAAGCCTGCATGCTTCCATCCACTGCCAAATCTACTCTTAAAGTAAAAGAGACATTTCACTTCTTTCAAGTTATCTCCATTCATATTTCACTCAAACCATTCTGTCTCATTCCTCTGCTGTACTTCATTACCTTATTTTTCTTTACTGTATTCCCAGCTTTCTCCTTTCTCATACTTTCCCAAATTCTGTGTACATCATCTGCAAACAGCAACTGATTCACCTTCCATATCCCAGCTTACCACAGACTGGTCCCTTGATCAGATATCCTTGCATTTATTATCTCCACAGCCCTGACCATAAACATATTAAACAACCACATTGACATCACACAACCTTGCTAAAGACCTTCCTTCACTGGGAACTACATACTTTCCTCCCATCCTTCTCGCACACATGGCATACACACTTTGTAAATTCTCCTCATGGTGTATAGACACTTCCTGTTTATGCCATATATTCATAGCAGCTTCTATATGGCCTCTCTTTAAGCCTTGTCATATGCTTTCTCTAGATCCATGAATGCCAAATGCAGTTCACTTCAAGTAATTCTCTCAAATTCTCTTGGGGACACACGTAGTCCATGCAATCTCTTCCTCTTGTAAAACTACATAACTCCTTCCGTCAGATGTTCTGTGCATGCTACCACCTTCTAAATCACCGCTTTCCCCAGATTCCTTATCATATATACTCAACAAACATATACCTTTTTAATTGAGTATTCACATACATACACACTGATTATGATTTTTTTATTCTACATTCAGGGTATTCTGATTTATAAATATTTTCAAAATTAATTTTTTTTCATACATATTCGCCATTTCCCACTTTAGCAAGGTAGTGTTAAGAACAGAGGACTGAACCTTAGAGGGAAAATCCTCACTGGCCTTCTTATATGTTCCTTCTTTTGCTAAAGTATAAAACTGGAGGGGAGGATTTCCAGACCCCCACTCCCTCCCCTTTTAACCGCCTTTTACAACACACAGGGAATATGTGGGAAGTATTCTTTCTCCCCTATCCCCAGGGATAGGGGAGAAAGAATATATTATTGGTCCAGCAACAGAACAATTGGGTCCTTTTGAGGCTGTACTTGATATCAGAACAGATCAGGAAAACAGAGATCGGTGTGGAGACAACAGTCTGTTTCTGAAAGCATCTTGCTGAATGTCAAAATTAATAATACTAAATTATCCAGCTATGAGAACATGAAGGTTTGAAAATAAAAGAAAGACAGTGTTTACACTAGACCCTGCTCTTCAGAGCGAAAGAATAGGAAGTTAACTTTCAGTGAGAAATAGCAACTGTCTTAGATTGTAGAAAGAGAAATGTGGTCCATGGATACTACTTGTAAATGCACTTTGATTTATCCTCTTCCCTGATTTGTGAATTATGTCTTTTGAGGTGTTTCCAATTTGTGAATGTAGGTATTTCCTACTGAAACTTCTTGTGTACCTGTGTCACTGTTAATCCATAGCTGCTAATAATTGGTAGTAAGATGTTATATTAAACAGCTGATGATGTATCTCGTGTAGATATTCTGATTATCTCCCATTTGATTATGTGTAGGGTGGTGAACATAAGCATTAATATGGAAATCATTATTATCAGAAAATTATAAAGATTTAAGTTCACCAAATTTTGGAGAGATGATTTTGCTCTGGGGATTAGAATAGGATGTAAGCAGCTTTCCAGTAAGAACTTAGTACAAGATCCTTGAAAATGACATCGTGTTCTTTAGGTACCAGTAAGTAGCCATTTGATTCCTTTTGAGTTAGTAATGATAAACTGTTTTTAAACAAAAACAAAATGTTTGGATATTTTTAGAAATTGTGATTGTATTTATATTCAAGTATTCTCTATGATAGATTGGTGAAGGACAGTCTTATGAGTATCGACCTCCAGTACAGTCTGTATTTATATTCAAATATTCTCTATGATAGATTGGTGAAGGACAGTCTTATGAGTATCGACCTCCAGTACAGCCACCAATCAGTCCAGCTTATACCACTGCAGTTGCCATGAAACGTCAGCATCAACAGTCTCCGAGTGCATCATCTCCCTTAACTGAAGACAATGAAGATAGTTTCAAAGAAGAGGAGGGAGATGCCCAAAGAAGAAATGAAAATTCAGAACAAGCCAGTGTGTCAGACAGTCAAACTGATATGGCTGATACTGACACTAAACTGAAAAACTTACATATTATTGATGATCAGTTAAACAGCTCCGGTTCCCTAAACGGATGATTAAGTTCTTAAAATGTCATTGGTTGTGTGTATGATTTTAGATTCCATAAATGACACAATTATTTTGATTATGAAAACAAGTTTGCAGGTGGGACATGAGAAGTTGCACAACAGCGTACATAAGTATGATTCTTCCAGGTGCCTAGCTGAAATTTTTAATAGCATTTTTGGTCAAACGATAATGGTGTCAGGTATGAAAATATATGAAAAATATATAATTTATATTTATATGTGGGTCATAGAGTGGGTAGGGGGGCATAGGTGCTGGGAGCACTGAAAATGTGTAAGAAAGACCAAACATTATCTGGGAGGGCAAAAATTTTTATATTTGAAAATATCATAGTCCCAACAATATTATATGGATGCAAGGCATGGGGTGTAGATAAGGCTGTGCAGAGGAAGGAGGATGTATTTGAAATGACATGTTTAAGAAGAGTGTGTGGTGTTTAGTGGTTTGATTGAGTAATAAATACAAGGTTAAGAGAAAGGTGTGGAAATAAAAAGAGTGTGGTTGAGAGTGCTGAAGAGGGTTTGCTGAAATGATTTGGACACATAGAGAGAATTAGTATGGAAAAGTTGACAAAGAGGCTTTATGTGTCAGAAGTGGAGGGAACAAGGAGAACAGGGAGACCAAATTGGAGAGCGAAGGTTGGAGTGAAAAAGATTTTGAGTGATCAGGACTGGAACATGCAGGAGGGTGAAATGTGTACATGGGATAGAATGAATTGGAATGATATGGTATAATGTGGTTGACATGCTGTCACTAGACTGAACCAGGGCATTTGAAGCGTCTAGGGTAAACCATGGAAAGATCTGTGGGGTCTGGTTATGGATAGGGAGCTGTGGTTTTGGTGCATTACACATGACAGGTAGAGAATGGATGTGAGCAGATCCAGCTTTTCTTTGTCTGTTTGTGGAGCTACGTCACTAATCTGGAAAATAGCTATCAAGTATGAAAAGAAATACAATTCATAAATTTATATTTCAAGTATGTATGGTTATTATTTGTGGTTACTATTTGTGTGATGGGAAAAGTTTTATTTTCACTTTGCTCTTTTATTTAACCTCTTTTATTTAACCTTGTTTATACACTATGTCTTAACTCTATGTGTACGCACATATACACACCCTAGCTTTTACAGGTACCTATTTATTGACTACTCCCACTGTGGAGGATGAACAGCTAAAAGCTGTATTCCCTGTGTGGGACTTGTTCTGAGGCCTGTTAGAACAGTAAGCCACAGCACTAACCAATGCTTTATAGAGACTCATAGATTGGAAATTTCATGCTCTGGAGATTGAACATGTGCTTCACAGTTTAGAACCATTTTTCCTAAACAGTTGACCACACAGGACTGCTAGTGTTTGCCTTTAAGGGGATTAAAACCTGGACCATATGCTATCAGCATAGCACTGAACCAACTGAGCTATCAGGCTAAGACAATACATCACTTAAGAATCCAGCCCAGATTTTCTGTGGTAAGTGAAAATTCTACCAGTGTGCATTTGTTTGAGTTGTGTGAACACAGATGTTGAAGAGAAAATGTTTCACAAAATGGCCACCACTGTTCTAGAGTCAGCAGAAGAGAAAAAGGAAGAGAACACCAGGCTCTCTGACATTGTGAAAAAAGATGTTGCCCATTGTATTAACTGCATCAGAAGCATGGAGTGAAAGGCCAGTAGTTGAAATACTGAATATTATCCCCAGTGATAAGGAAGACTAATAATGTGCTCATGTTGGTGAAAGAGGCTTGGTCATGGAGTATGTTAAACAACACGATAGGTGGTATGAAGATGAGTAACCTCAATGAAATGGAGCAAGGTACTTTATTTGGTAGTGGTGTGCAGTTGGATGGTTCTTGTCACATTATAAAAAAACAATGATGTCTATTATGACTAGTACACATGAGTGGCACCTTGCTAGATAGTTAGTGTAGGTAATGAAAGGCCAGTTTAGTGAAACCTGCAGTAATGAGAAAGGTAGTAATGATGTAATAATTGGCCACCTTTTGCCACCAGAAGAGCACTAAAGGTATTCCCTTATTACTGTCAGAGTTACTTGAATCATTGCATGAGGTTGCAGCTCATTTTGTAGTCACCTGTGTTTGCATGTAGTTGGTCTCCTTTGGTATTCTCCAAATGTGGAACTCTGGTGACCAGTTGGTGACAATCATCTCACAAGTGAGTGTCTGTTTTTATAGTGCTTTATATTGGTAAGGTAAAATATATTTAAATCCTAAGGTACATGTCAAGTTTTATATGTATATTTCTTTAGGGCACTTGATAAAGGTAGTATTATAATGCAGTAACATGGGAAAATAATTGTAATAGTTGCAGTTCTTTCTCTTTTAATGCTTTATGTCTGTGTAACTTGAAATAAAATTTTTTTATATATCTTTGCCCTTTCCTGCCATAGTCAGATAGCATAAGGAACAGAGAACTGCCTTTGACAAAAAAAACATGGACAGAAGACTTGCCTTTAAAGTTTTTCAGAAGAATTTGTGAGATGCAGATATGTCACACTCAGTTGTTTAAGCAACTTTTTATTCTTTAATTTGGAAAATGATTTGAAGGAGTTCCATGAGGGAACAGACATCAGAGATATAGATAGATAGATTATTAGATATAAGTGTTATATCCTATATGGTGATCCAAATTAATTATTTAGATTTTTACTATATGATATGCAGAAAAAACAAATTACTGATGGCACAGCCTATTAATCAGAGCAATAAGCTCATTTTACTGTATTTAAACACTGGACTAAACAATGAGACAGCATGATTTGAAGTATGAAATACCATACAATATACACCATGAATGTATGGGAAGGGGGTAGGTAATTGAGTGCAAATATGTTGGTAGGAGGGAAAGAAAGCTAGGGAAGGGGCAATGAGGGGAGGAGAAAAAGGAATATGGTGAAGAGTGATGGCACTGAAGACATGCATAAGGCTTTGAATTATACTGACATATTTTTTTATGGTTAACAGGAGAACTGAGGTGCTCATGGGATACAGTGTCGAACAATCACGGGACTGTCTGATTTTGCTCAGTGAACTGGCACACAGACAGACCCGCACAAGAAGATGACAGTGATATAATGATATATGCAGAATCATAATCCTTGTATACATACATTCACAGTGATCATATTGGGAATGCTGACATTATACAAAGATTTTAAAAGGTATATAGCACAGAATGCTCAAGATTTGGGATCCCACAAGAGAGAAACTCCCTCTACTCTATATACAGGTCAGTAAACATCTCAGATAAGATTGGTAAAAAATTATAAAAACCTATTGAACCACTGATAAAGTACTTGGAATTCTCTCTCTCACATTGTTTGGTTTATCACTATGTGACGAACACCCCACTGGTTTATTATTAGTATTATTTAGCAACTGAAAATGTACACCTGCTTGCCCATCAATTGTGGGAATACAACTTACATGATTATGAGCATTACAAGTTGGGGACCACAGTGCTATGAACTGAATTTGAGTTGCTTTCTGCACTGGTTTAGATTTATGTTGTTATTACTGTGGACAGATGTTATTTCCTTTTCTATTTTTACAGACTTTTATGCTAATTCACGCATAAAACACTACAGCATGATGAAATGATCCTTGGCCCATTTTCACCTGAAGGAGAATATTTGTTTGTGTAATAGATATAAACATACGATATTTGTGATGCCTTCAGTCCAGGCTGGGGACCCATGATACTGTGAATTGTACTTAGGATATACTGTTTATGTTCCTTTATTGGTTTGGGATCTGTTATTTAATATGAATACATTATAAAGACTTTATTTCCTTATGGTTTGTTCTGATATTACAGACTTTTATGTTTATTCACTCTTAATGAACATAGAGATGTTGAAGTAATACCTGGTGAACTCTATTCCTTTTAAGTATTGTGTACAAGTTCAAGAGAAGCAGCAAAAAAGGTATGAAACAAACATTTAGACAACTGAGACACGAACTATATACAAAAATGGAACTCATTTGGTTCCTACAGAGCCCCAAGGATCAAAGAGGTAGAAGGATGGAGTGAAAGGGATTTTGAGTGGTCGGGGCCTGAACATGCAGGAGGGTGAAAGGTGTGCACGGAATAGAGTGAAATGGAACGATGTGGTATACCACGGTCGACCTGCTGTCAATGGGCTGAACCAAGGCATATGAAGTGTCTGGGGTAAACCACGGAAAGGTCTGTGGGGCCTGGATGTGGAAAGGGAGCTGTGGTTTCAGTG